>CABFVX010002897.1:73292-89974 GCA_902151425.1 Timema shepardi | reverse complement strand
CTTTTCCACATTCCGTACTTTAAGTCAAGCTTTGTGCTGCCTAAACAAGAACTCAGGTAGAGAGATAATCAGTGTCTTCAAGTTTAAACAATAAAAAAGTTTTGTTTTTAAAGAATTATCATGTTAGAATGACATTTATTATTTAAAGTTTCAATTCTTCTGTTCACTAAAACCTAAGTTGAGGGTTCATTAAATACAATTTTTTAACACACATTGAACTGTATGTGGGTTGAGACCAATTAATTAGGTTCACTGTAGATGAATGTCACTACAAATGAGTTCACTAAAACCAGAGATGACTCTATACAAACTCAATTAAGGTAAAAGTGAAAAATTTACACAAGAATCGAACCCGAAACCTCAGCACCAATGCTCTACCACACAGCACTCATCATTCATCCCATTTCCTGGGACACCTTTTACCAAGTAATCGTGTTGGATATTAAGGTGGCAAGACCAAAAGGCAATGGTCCAAGTTTGATTCCCATATATTGTTTTTTTACTAAATTGAATTTGATTTTAGTTTCCAGACTGGTCCTGTGGTCAATCATCACGTACCACGATATTATAATTTCCATCACATTTCATTGCTTCAAAGACTTGTTGTTCGAGAGAGAAATTTTGACAGCTAATTGATTATTTTTTTAAGAGAACTAAAAATGCAATTATATAGCAAATGATCTTGCTTGTCTTTTTTTTAAGCACTCCACCTTATTACTCATTTGGGTTATGTGCCTATGTACTAATTACTACCATAATATATTTGGAATGAGAAAGGTTTAATATAGGGGAAGCACACCCGCATTTGCATGGAGGAAGAGTGTAAAACCATTTAGGAAAGAAAACCTCAGTACACCCGACAAAGATCAAACTCTGATCTCCCCATCATCAGCAGTCTAATCTATTGCAAGAGTGACACCTTAGACCATGCAGCCACCAAAGCAGGTGATGAGCTTGTTAGTTTGTGCTATGGCAACCGTTCCATAACATTTATGTTTAGCAATATGGAGGCTCTGTCACTAAATAATTATACATTAATGGCAACTGAAAAAATAAGAAAAGAATTGAAAATTGAGTGAATAAAGCACACTCAGGGGAATAGTAAAAAATGTTTGGAGAATCTAATACACAAACACGACATCTTCTTCCTTTCCTCTTTGTAGCTGCTATAGGAGAGGCTCACAAACATGTTAAACACCAGTCTCTTTATATTTCGGAATTGCCTTACAAAACATGGAGAACCTAAGAAGAAAAACACTAGTATCAATTTTGAATTTGAATAAACTGTTTAAAACACTGGGGTAAACTGAATTTGGAGTAATATATATATATATATATATTAGACCACATTTAACGTGCATAGAGAACCAGTAGAATTGGTGTTTTGTATGTTGTGAATTACACATTATTTGATGGCAGGTGAGATGCTAACAACTTAGTGAGCAAGTAACAACAAGCATTTCCCGACTGTATAATGCTAGTTAATAACCTTACCGTGAACAAGACCGGGTCAGCAGCCAGCAGAAGGCGCGGCGAGACACTGTCATTCCAACCAGGTGCATCCCGGCCTTTGTTTTGCAGTAGAATCTTGGTTTGTTTGGTAATTCGGGGAGTCATGTCCTGTAGTCAAACACATATAATATCTCATTCAAGCAATAAAACACGCAACATAAATTCATGCTTTAACACTAGAGTCAACAATATTTAGAAGTAAAGCTTCAACAAACTTAAAAAATAATTTATTTAAAGAGCTAATATAAAGTAATGTTAAGTGTGAGCTGTGTTGTTCTTTTCATTGTAAAGGCAATGTTGTGTTCTTTCCTTTTATATGTTTCTATCAACACTTCCTGTACCTTCTTATAAACATAATATAAAGTCAATATTAAAATCCAGGTCAAACAATCCGAGTATAACAGACAACTTAACATAAAGGAGATAGTAACAAATATTGATTGCTAAACACTTTCTGCCCAGGAAATACACATGGAGAAATATTATTATTATTAGCATTTAGAGGACCATCAACACAATGAGGTAATTAGGGCCTTAACATAATATGAACACAGTCAAAACTCCATAGGAGAGAGTGTTATTATTCATCCGTCTCTATAAAAAGGCGAAAATATAATATACAAATAAGAATATGAAAAGAATAGATCTCAATATGAGAAAATAACCATCTGATACACTCCATACGAGTGATCAAATAAGCTCACAGTACAAATTGAGTGAAACACCTGCCAAAGAAAAACCACAGGTGTGTCACTCAAATAGAAAGACAAGACAAACATGTTAAAATAATAATCTGTTAAAAAGACAAAAAGAACATGTTAAAGTATACTAAGATGTTAAAAAGGTATCAATATGAGATAAAATCCAGATGAGTCAATTTACAAAAGTGACTCAAATGGCACTAAAATGATTCGACTGGCATATAAAATGGAGTAAACATGTGATGAAATTTATTTGATCAGCTTTCAGCTTGGCTAGTGGATAAACCCTCGAATAGTTGTAGGTGGCCACTACAATTATTCAATTTATCTACAAGGGAAAAGTTGCTTCGAAGCAGAGCCAGATGACGACTAGCGCCGCTAACAGGGCGTTCTCAACTAGAGAGCTGAAAGTAAGGGTTGGCAAGTAGAAAAAAGGGAGGGGCAAGATGGCTGAGAAAACAGGGAGGTAGCAGGTGTCGAGGACGGAAAAGAAAAAAATGCTGGGGGCAGTCGAACACCGATTAATACGAGGTGAATATGGAAATATTCCTTTTTGTTCGCCGTGGATGTGCGAAGAAGGAATGAGACTGCTATCAAGATGTGATTCCTTGTGTAAAAGTAATTTTCCAACGGCAGTTTTGTAGCTTGGAGTTTATTTATTTTCTTGCGTTGCAATAAAAAAAATATTAATATTTGTGGATTATCAAGTCTGGAAGGAACACCTTTAACGGGGTCTTCCCACCTGGGCTACTTGGCTGAGACTCTGATATCCGGGCCCCAAACATTTCATCCAGAAGGACATGTAAGAGTTTGGCGGCTACAACGATCCTGTGCGAGGAGATTCCGGACCCTCACACAGTCCCACGAGCAGCCAAACCGGCTCAAGCCACGCAAGTTGCCCTGGCAATGATACATTTCAAACAGCTTTGGAATCTTAAAATTAATGTTAGGCCATAACTGGTGAAATTGATGACCAGTTTGGACCCTTAGCCTAGTTAATTTAATAATTGACTGCTCGGCCACCCCAGCGAGTAATGAAGTCCAAACTTTGGGCTCTGTAGTTTTTTTTTGTGCAAGAAGTCTACTTGAGGGCCTATATCTAAGCATGTGTACTATAATTAGAAAGCTCAGTTTATGCTTATTATTTTGCTTAAACTTGTTAAAGAATTGATATATTAGTTGATGCTTATTATTCTGCTTAAGCTTGTTAAAGATTAGAAAGCTCAGTTGATGCTTATTATTTTGCTTAAGCTTGTTAAAGAATTAGAAAGCTCAGTTGATACTTATTATTTTGTTTAAGCCTGTTAAAGAATTAGAAAGCTCAGTTGATGCTTATTATTTTGTTTAGCTTGTTAAAGAATTAGAAAGTTCAGTTGATGCTTATTATTTTGCTTAGCTTGTTAAAGAATTAGAAAGTTCAGTTGATGCTTATTATTTTGTTTAGCTTGTTAAAGAATTAGAAAGCTCAGTTGATGCTTATTATTTTGCTTAAGCTTGTTAAAGAATTAGAAAGCTCAGTTGATACTTATTATTTTGTTTAAGCCTGTTAAAGAATTATAAAGCTCAGTTGATGCTTATTATTTTGCTTAAGCTTGTTAAAGAATTAGAAAGCTCAGTTGATACTTATTATTTTGCTTAAGCTTGTTAAAGAATTAGAAAGTTCAGTTGATGCTTATTATTTTGCTTAGCTTGTTAAAGAATTAGAAAGCTCAGTTGGTGCTTATTATTTAGCTTAGCTTGTTAAAGATATTAGAAAGTTCAGTTGATGCTTATTATTTTGCTTAGCTTGTTAAAGAATTAGAAAGCTCAGTTGATGCTTATTATTTTGCTTAGCATGTTAAAGAATTAGAAAGTTCAGTTGATGCTTATTATTTTGCTTAAGCTTGTTAAAGAATTAGAAAGCTCAGTTGATGCTTATTATTTTGCTTAAGCTTGTTAAAGAATTAGAAAGATTAGTTGATGCTTATCATTTTGCTTGAGCTTGTTAAAGAATTAGAAAGCTCAGTTGATGCTTATTATTTTGCTTGAGCCTATATTGGAGTTAGAAAATTTAGTTTATGTTTTGATTTATAGCTCACACTTAATTTGGTTCTGGCATTCCTGGAAATGCTATTGAGAGGGTCTTACCATTTGTTCAACTTTAGCACATGTTCTCTTTATTTTGTAAACTTTCTAACCAAGCTGATATTTATATTAAAATTCTAAAGAAACTCGTAGCGAATTTGACTTTTCATATTAAATTTGGATACATTTTATGAGAATTAGCGAGTTGTAGGAAAATACTTGGATTTCTTTTGCGGTCACCGTGACTGGCGGCCGACCCCCAAATTAACTTTGGTCTAGGTTTACTGGGTCTTGGTTCCCAAATTAAGAAAAATCAAGTGCCGCCCATTGCGTGAGGTTCCTCCCCTGATGTTTTCACGTACTTTAGTTTAGTCCCTCCATCACAACTCGTTAGTTATCACCAACTACGACCCACCCCCAACTCATGCTGTAGCCAGCCGAGCACCTGTACCAATATTTCGAAAGAAATATCGTTACAAACAAATAACTCCTTCTGCACTATCACGTAGTAAAAAAAGATCACCTTTAAAATTAAGAGCCAGGCGAATAGGGGCATACTTGCGACACTCCACCAGAATGTGGTACACACTAAGGGGAGCATCGCAAAACTCACACACTGGAGGTGGATCCCCTCTCAATAAAAACCTGTGGGTTAGAAATGTATGTCCAATGCAGAGTCTCATCACGATGACCTCCTTTCTTCTAGACTTTCATATAGAAGAGGGCCAACGCGACAAACCGTCCCTAATAGAACGCTGCTTGTTCTGAGCAAGGGTCGAAACCCAATGCTCGTGCCAGGTTCGTAGATCCTACGCCAAATATAACAATTTATATCTAAAAACATAACACCCAGACTCGCCTCCTTGGCCGCCAGTTTATTTCCTGAAAGACCAGCGTGACCAGGAATCTAACAGAAGATGTATCGGGTGCTTGATGAATCAATTTTAACATTTGCTCATGTATCATCCACACAAGGGAATTCCAGGAGTAGAGAGTGGACAGTGCCAACAGAGCACTCATGGAATCCGTGCATATGAGAACAAAACAGTGACACGATAAACAAAACAAAGATTTAAAAATGGTGTATAATTCCACCATTAAAACAATGGATTCACCAGGTAAGCCTTATTTAAAATGGGATACTTCCAAAACAAAGACTGATCCCACAGAGGCCCTGCATTTCGAGCCATTCATATAAATGTGTTTAAAACCCTGAGAGCAGGTTGCAAGGTGCTCAAGGTCCTATCTAATACAAAGTTTGGGGTGGTCGCTTTAGGGAACTTGGCAAGATCAAAATTGCATTGAGGTACGTGTATATTGCAAGGAGAAACTTGAGCTGGGGATGTGGGGATAGCCTTTGACAGGACTATCTCACACGTGACAAAAACAGATAGCATCATGATACCAAGCGGCCTTGTACTACGACAATTGGTTTCATACAAGGCACGGTTAGGGGGATGAAACACAGGACAGTAGGTAACATGCTCTAGCATACATTGCACTTTCGACACGTAAGATGCCAAAAGATAGGACCGCCGGTAATGAAGAAGGGGCTCACCAGCATTGGCACAGATGCTGACAACTGGACTGGTACGAAAAGCACCAGTAGCCAGTCGAATGCGAGCATGGTGGATACTATCCAGCATATTTAACGTCGAAGGTCTCGCTGATCCATAAACAAAACTGCCGTAATCTAGTTTAGATCTTACCAAGGTCTTAACCAGATCTTACCAAGGTCTTAAACAGGTGCATCAAGGTTTTCCTATCAGCAGCCCAGGACCGACCGCTAATCACTTTGAGCAGGTTGAGTGCTTTAACACACCTCACTTTCAGGTCTTATATGTGGGGGATCCAGTTTAATTTAAAATCAAATAAAAGTCCTAGAAACCTTACGCTCTCCGAGACTGGTAAAACAACGTTGTTCATTAAAATATTTGGGGATGGCAGTATTCCACATAATCTATGCAAGTGGTCAACTGTCGTCTTGGCTGCAGAGAAGTGAAAGCCATTACGCGGTGCCCACGACCAAAGATTGTTGACAAAGAGTTGTTTGTATCTGTTGTTCAGCCCTGTGGAGACTCGATGAACTGTAATAAATTGCTTAGTCATCCACAAAAAAAGCATGATCGAACAGGTAAGCGCACATTGTCCACGATGCTATTTATTGCGATAGCGAACAAAGTATAGCTTAAAATACTACCCTGAGGCACCCCATTTTCTTGAATAAAATCATTGGATAAGGTGTTATGCAACTTTAACTGGAAGTGTCTATTCGAAATAAAATTATCTATAAAAACAGAGAACTTCCCCTAGAATACCCAATAAAAAAGGATTTTTAAAATGTCGTACCGCCATGTGGTGGCATACGCCATATGAAAATCAAAGAAAACTGCCAAACGATGCTGATTATGGAGAAAGGCGTCACAAACACCCATCTCGAGATGGACAAGATGATTCACTGTGGATCGGTTACGCCAATAACTAGATTGAATATTAGATAGTAGATTGCGGGATTCTATACACCACATAAATAGTTTATCATTTTCTCAAATAGTTTGCATACACAACTGGTTAAGGCTATCGGTCAATAGCTAATTGGTTCTAATTTATCCTTGCTACTTTTATGAATTAGTCTAGCGGTTGTTTGCCTTCATAGTGATGGGAACTGATGAGATTCCCAAACACTATTGAAGAGGTTCAAAAGAAATGACTGACCGGCAGGGGCCAGCTGCCGCAACATTTCATTACCTATGTTGTCTGGTCCGGAAGCTGTGCTGCCCATCTGGGACAAAGCATAGGTCAGTTAGGCTAATGTAAGGGGAGAGTTATAATCCTCTCGAACTTGACCAAAATAAATAGTATCGCACCCAATGTTCCGCTTATGCACCACAAACTCGTTAGAGTATCTCACAGTGCTAGAGATTGTGGCGAAAATCGAACCCAATACATTAACAACCTCCACAAGGGAGGAGACAAGCGAACCGTTAGACATGAGGGCAGGTATATTATGTATTGAGTTTTTGTTACTATGTAATTTACAATTATTGTCCCAAACCTTAGTTGTGGGAGTTGAAATTGTAAGGGTAGAAATAAACTGTGTCCAAGACTCTCTTCTGCTTTCTTGAATAAAACAGTGAGCTCGAGCACATAGAATCCGGAATGACTCCAAATTCCCTGAAGTAGGACGTCAATGAAAGAAACGTAGGGTCCTTTGACGGTCATAAATAGCCAACCGAAACTCCTCGTTCCATTAGGGAGCAGGACGATGGCGCGGATTTGGCGAGGATTTAGGGATGGAAGCACTCGCCGCCGCGATGATTGTTGAAATAAAATGCCCAGCCTTAACATCGACGTCAGGACGTTGGGATTCACAAAATACAGCGAGCTTGTGGAATTTATCCCAAGCAGAATGGGCAAGTGATCGCTACCACATAGGTCTGGCTGAACCTCCCAAAGGAAGAGAGCAGCGATCCCGGGGCTACATAGAGTTAGGTCGATGGCAGAGGATACACCATTAAAGGTGGAGAAGTGTGTCTGGGTCCCGGTGTTCATTAACACCAGGTTTCCCGAGACAAGAATATCCTCTACCATCCTCCCACGGGCATCTGTAAAATTAGATCCCCACACCAGGTTATGCGCGTTAAAGTCCCCCAAGATAATATAGGGGGCGGGAAGTTGTATAAAGAGGGCCTCAAGACTCCTCTTTGAAACACGTTCACCTGGTGGGAGGTAGATGCAGCACACTGTCACTTCCAAAGCAAGGGAGATTCGGACAGCAATCACTTGGAGATCAGATATAATATTAATATTTTTATGGTATATATTGCTTCGTGCAAATATAGCCACACCTCCGCTAGCCCGATCAAAGAAAGGCTTGTCGGTACGATATACGTCGTACCCACGAAGCACCGGGTTGTCAGGTGGGCGGAAGTGGGTCTCCTGCAAACACAAGATGGAAGGATGCAGGGAAGAAATTTGTTGTTTAAATTCCTCTACATGAGCATAGAAACCCCTACAATTCCATTGTACTAGTGATATTATTTATTAATATAAAATGTAATTATCCTCACAATCCATAACACTATTTCTTAAAAATAAAATTTGATTGAGGGCCTTTTTAGGTCCTCTTGCATTTCCCAGTCTCTCCTGGACCTCCCGCTTCAGGAGAGACTTTGAATTATTTCGGAGAGACTGAGTCAGTGGATCCTTGCGTGAAGGTTTTTTTAAGGCCATCAACACTTTCTTTACAGTATTTTTTGGGCGGTCCCTCGCTGGTCCTTCCAGAAGGCTCCAGTGTAACTCATCTTTGCAGCTTCTCCTGTACCACCACTCATCCCAACCTCCGGAGTCCCAGAGGCGGGAAGGAGCGGCTCGACAATGGTTGCACGTCATTTTGGAACCCCGAGGGTTCAGGGGCGTGCATCAAGGGGAGGAACTCGGGGGTAAAGGTGGTGGAGACAATCTCATTGGAGGCGTCGCCTCCTGCACAAATCTTGGCTCTTGTTTACACTGAGTATCTTGAGTAGTGATGAGAGGCACAGGTCAAGAAGATGTCTTCGAAATGTTGACTGTGCAATGGCAGTTGGGACAATTTATGTTTTGGCTGAGAATCTGACTATAGGACGTCTGAAATACCGGAGCTTGACTAAATAGGTATTATGTGCGTGCCTGGGCAGATGAAATCTTCTTTTCAGTTTGAATCTCCTGGACTTTTTTCTCCGCCTTCCATTTTGGACAGTCCCGAGACCAGGCAGAATGCAGACCCTTGCAGTTCACGCAGAGTTTAGGAGACTCACACGGTGTATCGTGAGCTTCCTGTCTGCAATTTGCATAGGTTGGCTTACCACGGCATCGCAGCTTTGTATGCCCAAGCTCCTGGCACTGAAAACAACGTCGCGGGTTGGGGACATACGGCCGGATCATGGAGATATAATAATTATAGTCAGTTGGAAAACACTTGAACAAAATTATGTAACATATTAACAAGTAATAAAGTACATCGGTTCTACAGATGTATTCAATGTAATCGAGATTGATTCTATTATTATTATTAGCACCGCGTCTTACTACCCGTTCGGGTTATACGCAAAGAGATTGATTCTAACAGCTTAGCCGACTAGAGGTGTGTGAAGTGTACAAATCACAGCAAACTTCACATTCAAGGAGTAGCTGGCTCCCCTTTATTTAAAAACCAACCATTAGTTAGATCATGTATGAATGACCAACATGGTTTAAATGAAAACATATTATATTCTCGTCACTCATACCAACTTTTCGTCTTTTACGAAATAAAATTAATTTATAAATTAATTTTAAATTTATTAATATCAAGTTACTTTATTATGATAAAAATTTGTTAGAAATAAAATAAAACGTAAGAGCAGTAAAATTTGAATTATTTTAAATAGTTTTGGAATATATGTGAGAATAATGATGCAATAATATAGTGAATACACTTAATAAAGTAATGTGAGAAATCGTGACTCAAACACAAAATTTAACAAAGCCATTCCTCGGTCCCGGCACAGATTTATCTGATTACCAAACCCTTCCTTCACCTCTAACAAGACATCTTGTGAATGTGAGGAATGCCAGGCCTCCACCGTGGTTCGGATTCCACGTTAAACTGTAGGTCCTCCATTTCATCTCACAATCACCCTAACATTACACATTAGCGTAAGTGAGTATAACCCGAACGGGTAGTAAGACGCGGTGATAGTAATAATAGTAATAATAATAATAATAAAGCCATATATATAATATAACAAAACCATATATTTAGGCAAATAAAGCGTTATTAATTTTGTGTCCACACAGCAAATAATTTTAATATTTTGGCAGTTGTGTGGTGTGTAATTGATTTTAAAAGAAACACACGAAAATAACAAAATCACAGTGTTGACAACCCAACAAAGAATAATAGGAGTTCAAGTGAAAGTTCCCATTCAATCAAATTCCAGTGTGATTATGTGCAATGATGCTATATAATTGTACCTACATGTGTGTAAAACAGTGTACATTACGTTTACCCGAAGAGATCAGTCTTATCTTGATGGATCACAGTATTATCCTAACTGATAAGCTTCGTCACAGCAGAATGTATCAAGGTAGGACTGCCACCTTACAGGATTAACCAAGGCTACATCTTTCGCAACAGTCCCTAATATGTGTAAAAACCACTTCAATGCCAATTGCCGGAATTTAATAAAAATTATGAAAACTCGAAATTGTTTTACCGCGTTGTGTAAATCCAAGGTGACACAACACTGAAAAAGAATATCCATCCAGTTATGCTAGAATAGGTAATTTAAGTAGTTTTAGGCCAGTAATGACGATACAGGACAGAGCCAACAAATAAACTTATGATTAATAGAAAAACATTTAAATAATGAAATATTCCATTTTGACCAACTTATTCACACATTTCTTTATGTGCGTATTTTCAAACTAATAAAGATGGAAATGAATCAAACAATTTACGATCAGATATTTGTGTGACCAACAAGAGACATTGGTAATCCTTGCCTCAAAAAAGTTGGGTTGATTCTCCTGCTCATCAGAGAGGGAATTTTGCCGAGCGGTTGATTGGCGGTATTGCTCTATTTGCTGCTGCACAGCATTCTTCTGTGGAGCATGGCTGTCGGACAACACGGCTGCAGGGCCATCCTCCCACGAGTTCCAGCTCTGCAGCTCTGCGCCCTGTCAACATAATGCCAACTGTCTTCAAGACATTAGCTCTACTGACCAAACACCAATGTGAACACCTTAATACTATAGATTCATAGAAATGACTCATGCCCACAGCACCACTACCATGCTATGAACTGAACTAACTCTATGCAAGTCTACGAGTGTACTAATGTACCACGTGCTACAATATCGTACTGTATTACAGCTGTAATAAATTACATAAGGAATATTGCGGTAAGATGAAACAAACACGATAGCACTTTAATATAGATGTTGAGTAAGTTCTCGTAAAGGGATAAGTACTACTTAGCTGCATCTCTATGTTTGTGTTAGTGTATTTGGTTCAACTTAAAGCACAACATTCTAATTGAAGATTGAAGATTGTTTTATTAATCTAATAAGGGCAATTGGTCTATATACAACGGGAATAGTACCTTATATATAAAGGATATAAAATTAGGCCTATTTGATTTGTTTCGTTGAAATATTTTTCTATTATCTTATTATTTTTACATTGCCTAGAAATACTGTGAATCAAATAGCCTACCAGATTTATGAAATTAAAAATTTGAACAACTACCTATACAACTTAAACAAAACTCACTAATCGCAAGAGAAATGTAAATAGTGACCCATGATTTTTTGTGTTGTATGATGTTATAGTATAAACATAAACATTAAATAGTCTATTAGAACGCTACAATTCAAAATTTCTCTCTCTAAAAAAAGAAGTTAGATTTGAATCATTATTTTAAACAATAATTTGGGCTTTTATAACTGTGGTGTAATTTAACAAGTGTGGCATTAGCTGTCAGTTTAGTTTGACCGGATGGACTAATAGTGTGAGTTTACATTGTGTTGGAAGTTTTTTCTTCAAACAAAACTAAAATAAATTATGTCTCATTTGTTAGAGAAGACTTAGTTATGAAAAAAAAATGAAATGTGGTGTCTTAAGTCAATTATTGTGTCTTATAAAAAAAACATATTTCTATGGTTGGAAAACAGTGTTAGTAAAACTGGAAAACTACCAAACATTATTAAAGTCAACAGCTGACAGATTGACATTATGGACCCAAAGTTTCTTGGATTAGTCGTCACATAATGTGTGTTAACTACCTTCAACACGATTAATATGATACAATATTTAGAGAAAAATCTCAAACGTTCATTATAAAATTGACATTATGACAATATTTTCCAACCTAACTTAATCTAACCTTCCATTTGTAGTCACACAATTTGTGTTTGCTTATCATTAATAACAGATAAATGAATTATAACTATAAGTAGTACTTACTAAAACATGTGTTTTAAGGGGGAATGGAAGGGGGTCGACCAAAAGCAAGTGTTTTCGCAGTTTTTATGGCAGAAACTTTTTTAACCAAAATTAAATAAAACAGTGCTCCTATACAAACATTGAATCAAACTTTCTTCACATGATTACCACAAACTTTCTTGAATATTAGTCAAGGTTTTCCTGAAATTTAATTACAGCTTTTTCTCTTCATTTAAAATGTTCATCTGATGTCGCCAGGCTCATGACAGATATTCAACAAATGTTGATATCAACATGTGAAGAAAAATAAAATCTATGTTTGTACTGGAGTAATATTTTATTTATTTTAGCCAAACAAAGTTTTGCCATAAAAACTTCAAAAGCACTGGTATTACCCATCCCACCTTAATGTGTTTTTTTAAGTTGCCTCTAACTATACCTATAAAATGGGTTTAAGTGTGTAAAACTTTAATTATTGTATGAAATGCACAAGGTTCAGCCTTATCTACTACAAACTCTGCAGTTCTTTGTTGTGTCGATAAAATAAAATTCAGCAAATCCTTTAAGTTTCATACAATCAACAATATCATAGTTTGACTTTGTGTTCTTTACTTAAAATAAGGCATAATGAAGTCCTCAATAGCCGTAAGGACAATCCATACCCAGTTAAACTTCCAAATTCTACAAAGTACACTACAAAGGACTCAGGCTATTGATTGGACTCGGAGAGAACAATCTGCTACTATGGGGTAGACCTCGTCTTACGAACCAAAGACCTTGCAGATGGGGTATCTATGTCACAGGCTTGGATGAGTTTGTGATATTGATTTGTCTGGTGTTCGCTTAGTATGTTTATTTTGATAAGTAATGACATTTCTCAAGAGTACCAATATGTATTCGTGTACCAACACTAGAACCTTTTGTTGTTGTTGTCCTTTTAATATGCAGGTTGGCTTCTGCATCAATGATAAATAAGCCTAGGACCTTTATAACACTTTTCTACGATGCACCATGAATATTTTCTAATTATAAATGGGTGTGTGCAATTTATTCGTTCCTTTTTGATTGTTATGGTACAATGTTTGGATAATTTATTCATTTTATTACGCACATAAGAGTTCGTAAAATTGAATCACAGTAAGATTTAGACATTTTTAACACTTTAATCTATGCTACATATATCGACAACACACCACCCAAGTCATTTTCAAAATTATGTAAATTATGACGATGACATGTAACTTTATTGTGATACCTGCGCACTAGACAGATCATGTCATCCCATGATTCTGTGGATTAAATAAATAGATACGGCATCATTTTATTATGTGTATCAGCTACGTTTTATTATTGCATTGAATAGTTTATTTTATCTATAATTATGAGTTTAATTTGCTAACATATGAAACGTTAGACTAAACTGGGCTAGAAAAGTGTTATAATAATGAAAGGTTAAGTTAGGCTGTGTTGAATAAGTGTCAAATAGGCCTAGTTAATATAAACTAGTTGCCTTGTTATTTCCATTACATCATCAATATTATATTTAAGAGGTTTTACACGTCTGGAATTTCGTTTTTGTGGATACTTGTGATCACCTACATAGAGTCAAATTGCTTGAAGTTAAATTTACTTCGGTCTAGGGGTAAGGTGCCAGACTTCTATGCTGGCGGCCGGGGTTCAATCCTCGGTCCTGGCATAGATTTATATGATTACCAAACCCTTCCTTCAACTCTGACAAGACATCTTGTGAATGTGTGGAATCCCAGGCCTCCACCGTGGTTCGGATTCCACGTTAAACTGTTAGGTCCTCCATTTCATCTCACAATCACCCTACCATTACACATTAGCGTAAGTGCATATAACCCGAACGAGTAGTAAGACGCGGTGTTGATAATAATAATAATAAATTTACTTCAAAGTTGTTTTTTGCAATGTGTCTTATTACTAGTTTGGGTTATATTATTATGTACGAATTATGTTGATGGTTTTAGGGACGAGGGATTAGTAAGGTTATGTCTAGAGGAAAAGTAGGGCCCACCTGCATTTGTATGAAAGGAGTGAAAAATAATTTTGGGGAAAAAACTTCAGTATGACAGACCAAGATCTAAACCTTCATTTCCCCGTCATCGACTGTCTAGTCTAATGCGAGAGTAGTGCCTTAGATTGTGTAGCCACCGAAGAGGGTGAAGTAAAGTTAATTTTGATTGGTGTAGACAGTTCTTACACCTTCGTAAAGACAGTAAATTCTGTTTGAAGTTTGGTGTAATGTGTCCAAATTGTTCTGGAACGGCTTATGTGCGTAAAACGTTTTCTTATTTATTTAAAAAGTATTTTTGGTGTCAAATCGATTCTGCATGTTTTTATGTTCGAAAAATGTATGGCTGATCTAAATACTTTAACAATTTTAAGAAGTAAAGGCCAAGAATGGAGCGAATATACTATGCCCTTAACTTGAGGCATATTTTTTTTGTGGATCAAAAAAGTTAATAAAGTTGGAAAAATACTACTTTATTAAGATATTATCCTACCGGTCTGTCATCGGACAAGGATAAACTTCTGTTTAGTACCACTCCAATAGTAGTTAAAGGAATGGAATCACATGATGATCGTCTACGACGCCGAAAACAACACAGCGCCCGCTTGATAACACCAAAAACAAGCAAAACTACAGCTTTCAATTTATTTATCACAAAAGGTAGTGCCATAACCTTGTTTTACATTAAAAGAGGATAGTTTAGAATGGATCTTTTAAGAATGTACACTTAGTCCACTAGAAGCAGTAGTCCAATGCTGAACTAGTTTAACAGTATAGTAAAAATATTTAAATATAAGAATTACTGTACTATAAAATAATAACACTAGGGTTATAGTCATAGATAATGGAGTAATGGTTATGGTGGCATTAAAATCACTTAAACAAGAAACTAGAAAGATTATTTTAAGTCGGGATTATAATGTTGGTATGATGCTGCTTGTAATGATATATTGTAGATGGACATCTGTGGCTGAAATTTTTACAACTGTCGTCTGCATGCCATTGTGTAAGAGAGAAAGAAACATTAGGGTATCTCTTGGCATTTTGACATAGTTCACTAATTTGATTGAATATGTGAGATACATCAATGTGTGATGAGTTAAATTAAATAAATGTGTTAGTAAAAGCGTTGACGAGTATAGCAAAGTTCTAAACTGCTGAGTTTTTTCATTAAATAAATTGATGTAGGCTAATATATATACGGTTATTTTTGAAGGAAGCTTGTTTAAAAGACTTTATCTCGTACCAGAATCCTACCCTATAGTAATGTTTAGGTAGGATAAAATACCTTCAAAAGTGCATTTCTATTTCCGTACTAAATGGCCGTTTATGCTACCAAAATACCATGAAATGGCAATATGTCGTAACCCACAAATATGGCAAAATTGAGATTTTACTATTTTTAGATTGTGGGTTACAACTACACACAGTGTTAACCTATTGTATCTCTCAAAATGTATGTATTTATTTTGTTTTTAATTTAAACATAATTTCGTATCCCCGGGTACATTTTTGTTTAGTGGCAAAATGTCTTACCCCAAATAGCTAGAGTTACGAAAATTTGCAGTTAGATTTATATATTATTAACAAAAGCAAATTGTTGTATTCCATACTTTAGAGCAGGGGTGGCCAACCCACGGCACGCGTGCCACAGATGGCACGCGGAAGCATTTTAAGTGGTACGCCTAAAATCCCCAAATATAACAATAACAAATTTGATGAAAAAATAAATCACCTAATTGGGCCAGGTAAATAAGTTTATAAAAATGTTAGGTCTACTAAGTTGGCCGTCCCTGTTGTATTGTTTCCCGCTACTCAAGCTTTCTCTTCCCTTTCCACTACAACCCCAACCCCTTCTCCCCCTTTCGTTCCTCCACGACTAGTCCAGTAGTCAAAGACACATTCCTCAGTCTGCACAAATCACATTTTACTACTAAGTTTGTTGTTTGGTGCCGAACTGACTGGTGCCTACTGTGTTATCCTCCGCTGTAAAATATTTGTTTATATAGTGATTCACTTGCTGTTAGTATCGTTTTGTAATGGCCTTAAGTAAGCCATCTACTTCCAAACTGAAGAACGAGGACGATATTGCTCTTCGGGAGTTTAATGGTGAATGGGAAGAACAGTTTTTATTTACAAAAGGAAACTCTTCTAAGCCTGTGTGTCTTATTTGTGAGGCTAGTGTTGCAGTTCCCAAAAAGTTTAATCTAAATCGGCACTTCAAACAGATGCATCCCGATATAAACATAAAATATCCAATTGGCTCAGCATTAAGAACAGAATTTGTAAATAAAAAGAAAGTCACTAACTGGGCAACAAACGCTTTTTAAAACAAAAAGTGATCAGCTGATGACAATGGTCAAAGTTTCTTATGAACTCGCCCTCATCATTGCTCGAAAAAAAA
>CABFVX010002897.1:47174-69289 GCA_902151425.1 Timema shepardi | reverse complement strand
AAGTACATTCAAGACCAAAACGCAACAGGAAACTTCCAATTTGGATGTCAGATTATGATGTGTCAGTCTATTGTGATGTTAAAGATGCATTAGAAGGAGGTGATGGAGAAGCATGGCAAAAAGCTATGAAAGAAAAAATAAAATCTCACTTAAAAAATGAAACTTGGGAAATTGTAGATCGATAAGATGGTGACAATGTGATAGGTAGTAGAATGGTATTAAAGAATAAATATAAAGCCAATGGGGAGTTAGAGAGAAGGAAAGCTCTTGGGCTTGGACAACGACTTTGACGAGTGAGGGGGAGTGTTGAAATAAGACAAAACAATGAACATTTAATCACTCGCCAAAGACTTGTGTGCACTTTATTATATGTTAATCCAAGATACTGTCATTATTGTTTTTATTCCTCTATGATGTTGTTTACTCTTCTTGCTACCGTTGCTATGCACAAATAATATGAATCAACAAACTAATAAATAAGTTCTTACGATGTAATTATTCTTTGAATTACTACAGAGCTAATATTGGTTTATCTAACGTCAACTTTTGCTTAGGGTAAATTTGAGATTTTGTATATTTTTCCCGTTTATGGTAAGGAGAGATGAAAGATGACTGGCAGGAAATAACTCTATATTGTTATGTTGAACATTGACATTTATGCTAAGGTTATAGTCAAGAGTCATTTATTGTTGTTTCGGCTTAACCAAGTTTGTTATTAGCGGGGCTATTCGCTTATACGTTTTGAGCCCTCCCTATGAGGCCATGACGCTGGATTGCATATTTGCATATGTTGTATACCCTATCTTTCTTGAGGTTATTGCTTTCAATGAATCGTTGTCCATATCTTTTTGAATCTTAATAAAAATCTCTTGACTATTATGTTTGTACTTACCTTTTCATACGTTCTTCCTTAGGTAGGATACTGCAACTAAAATATGTTGTCTAATAATCTAAACAGAGGTGTAGTCACGTTCCTGATTAATGACATATATTATTGAGGGTGACCGTGGGGACGAGTCCTGCAATAGTTCTTATTGCGTGTGCTGGGCTTCAGTTAGATTTTGTCCAGTTTTTCTTTGCTATTTTTACTCACTCAGCACACTCTAACTTTTTGCTAACTTATATATATATATATATATATATATTTTAGAATTTGAATACGCCTAGTTAGGCGTAACGGTTCAGATAGTATTAAGTATCATATCTTCAATATTCGATCCACTTGGTCTTCTAGGACCAGTAATTTTTCGTTGCGAGAGATTTATGCAGTGCTTATGGTCATGTTCTTTGCAGTGAGATGAGGTGCTTCCCATAGAACTGCAAGAAGAATGGAGTTTGCTCTAAGATCAAATGCCACTCCTAAACAACCTAAAAATACTACGATTGGTTAAGTGTCATGGAACTATAACCAACATCGAAATACATGGATTCGCATATGCTTCCGAAGCATGATTTGGAGCTTGCATGATTTGGAGCTTGCATGATTTGGAGCTTGCATGTATCTTCGCTGTGTCAACAAAAAGGGTGACATCAGCGTATATGTTCTGTGTTATAGGTCACGGGTGGCACACCTGCAGCAGATATCACTGCCTCGTTTGGAATTATGTGGTGATTTACTCTTAGCCAGACTTGTAAAGAAGACCGCATCTTCGTTAACTCTACTCGTTAACAGCATACAACTGTGGACAGATTCTACAGTTGTATTAACATGGCTGGCAGCAACATCTACAAGATGGAAGACCTTCGTAGCAAACAGGGTCTCAGAAATTCAACATTTGACATCAGATTGTGATTGGAAACACGTTCCAACACAATGCAATCCTGCTGACATCCTGTCCAGAGGAACAGCTCCAGAAGACCTTTGCAAACACAATAAATGGTGGTATGGGCCAGATTGGCTGGCAAAGGGAGGTGATCAATGGCCTCAATGTAAGTATATTACTCCCGATGAGGAGACAACTGAACGTAAGAACCAAGCAGTGTATATAGCAGTGACACACAATCCTGAGGAAATTGTCATGAGATTCTCCTCATTAACCAGATTGCAGCGAGTAATAAGTTATTGTTTTCGCTTCATAGCCAATGCAAGAAAACAGAAAATTATACATCAAGGTCCGATAACGGTGAAGGAGCTTCGAGCAACTCTGTATCATTTCATCAGTCTGCTACAGCTATCATCATATCCACAAGAGGTTAAAGATCTCAAAGATCTTAAAGAGATTGGAGGAAAGAGCGCTCTTCGCAATCTTCATCCCTTCCTTGACGAAGACAATATTCTACGAGTGGGTGGTCGATTGCAACATGCTGAGGTTGAGTACGACCAAAAACACCCTATCATCTTGACAGCAAGCTCCAACCTCACAAGATTAATCATCCAAAATGAGCATCTAAGACTACTTCATGCTGGTCCCCAGTTGTTACTTGCAGCTCTCAGACAACGATATTGGATAGTGAATGGCAAGAGTGTTGTACGCCACATAGTCCACAAGTGTATAAAATGCTTCAGGTTAAAGGCAAGGGCAGCACAACAACTGATGGGACAGTTACCAGAATCTCGTGTACGATCAGCAAGGCCGTTTCTGAACTGTGGTGTGGATTATGCTGGTCCATTCTTAATTCGTCAAGGTGGGCGGCGTAGCAAGATCAAGGTAAAATGCTACGCGGCGATATTCATATGTTTTACAACAAAGGCTATCCATAATGAACTTGTAAGCGGTCTGACAACAAAAGCCTTCATAGCGGCGCTTCATAGATTTTCTGCCAAACGCGTTAGGAGTAACAATATCTACAGTGATAATGGTACTAATTTTGTAGAGGCAAATAATTCTCTTCGAGCTGTCTATAGATTATTTCAGGATGATAAGTTTAAGGAACAAGTGGCTGGTTTTGCAAGTGTTGAGGGTATAAAATGGCATTTTATACCGTCAGGCTCCCCACACTTTGGTGGCCTTTGGGAAGCGGGTGTCAATTCGATGAAATTCCACTTGAGACGTGTTGTGGGCAATACAAGTATAACCTTTGAAGAGCTGTGTACAATCTTGGCACAAATTGAAGCCTGCCTCAATTCTCGTCCTCTTTGTCAATTATCGGCCGATCCAAGTGACCCTCAAAGTCTGACTCCTGGTCATTTCTTGATAGGTGGGCCTATCACCGCAATACCAGAGTCAAACTACACACACATTTCCATGAACAGACTGTCTAGGTGGCAACTGGTTCAACAATGCACCAAACGGTTGTGGAAAGTGTGGTAATCCGACTACTTAAGCCAACTCCAACAGCGTTCCAAGTGGACCACTGTATTCCCCGATCTTCAACCAGGGATGGTTGTGCTCCTGAAGGACGATGATGTTCCACCTCTACAGTGGAGATTGGCTGTGGTGGAAGAAATCCATCGTGATCTTGACAATCGTGTTCGAGTAGCTACTGCCCGTAACGTCATCTAGTGTTGTCAAACGGGTGATACAAAAGCTGTGTCTCCTACCAATTGACTCAATTGACTAATGTATAGTAGTGCTTCTAGTGTTTATTATATTTATACTGTTCTATTTAAGATCTTCTAACTTTGTTGTTAAAAATATGTGCTATTTTGGTGGGCGGTATGTTGTGTATTGTGTGTCTTTGAATTTTGCTATGTCCATTTGTTTTGTTGTTATCATGTTCTATTGCCATGGGTCTGTAGTTTTGTTTTGTTTTTGTTGTCTAAAATGAAGCGACCGAACAGGGTCCTCTTTTTTGTGCGTGTGATACAATAAATAATAGTAAAGTCTGAGTTGCTTAATTCAGTGGTCCTCCCGGTTGTTAAAAATAGGGATACCTTAGCCGTCAATCCCGAACAGTTATATTTTTAGAATTAAAAATGACTTCTAGAACACAAACGATCATTGCAATGGCACTAGCCAATTGCCAACAAAGCAACACAGTTGAGCTTGCTTATGATGTTTCTAGCAATAAAGTTCCATTAAACATTATGACAGAGGATAATGCTACCACCTTAAATGTAACAGAAAGTAATAAATGTGTGATGCCACCATATTTTAGCGCAACTACTGAGAGTAACATTACTTCTTCGGTTTCCACTAATGATTACAGTGACTTTGTTTATGTTATGGAGCCAGATAGTGAACTGTTTAATTTCATATCACAAATAAATAGTGTGGTAACCCTGAGCACTTATAGGTTTGAAGAATTAGATAATGAGGCTACAGTTAATATACCAGATGTTATAGTTTTAGAAACTACAAACAATAATGACAATATTATTAATTCTTCATTAGTTCTTGTTGGAGGAAATAGTAAAGACGCGCATAACAAAATTGAAATGCATGCAAACTTAAAAGTAGATGATAGTGCAAAAATGGATGAGAGTAGAAAGGTGCATAAAAATATTGAAGTGCATCAGAATGCAGAAGTAAATAAAACAGTAGGAGTGCATCAGAATGCAGAGGTAAATAAGACTGTAGAAGTGCATCAGAATGCAGAGGTAAATAAGACTGTAGAAGTGCATCAGAATGCAGAGGTAAATAAGACCGTCAAAGTGAATCAGAATCCAGAAGTATTTGACAATACAAATGTTTTAAGAAAAGAAATTTCTAATGAAGATGATGTTGAATCTTTAATCATAGCCCCATTACAAAAACCACACACTGGAGGTGGATCCCCTCTTAATAAAAACCCTTGTGTCAGAAATGTATGCCCAATGCTGAGTCTTGTTACGATGACCTCCTCTCTTCTAGACTTTCGTATAGAAGAGGGCCATCGTGACACGCCATCCCTGATGGACCGCAGCTTGTTCTGAGCAGGAGTCGAAACCCACTACTAGTGCCGGGTGGGTAAGAACCCACGCCGAACATAACCCTTCAGGTTTAAAAAAATGACACCCAAACTCGCCTCAGGAGACAGATGGACCGCCTCCTTGGCTGCATTGTCCGCTAATTCATTTCCTGAAAGACCAGCATGAGCAGCAATCCAGCACAAGTTGAGCTGAGTGTATAATAATTATTTCCTTCCACAACAAAGGCGCACCCCACACTTTTGAACCATCCATGTAGATGCGCTGAAAGCACTGAAAGCGAGTGTAGAGGAGCTCGTTAAAGGTCCTCTCACAAATAATATGTGGGGTGGTCGCTTTAGGAAACTTGGCAAGATAAAAATGGCATTTAGGAGGGCGTATTTTCCATGGAGAAAATCAACCTTGAGATGTAGGGATAGCATCTGGCAGGACTATCCTACACGTGTAGAAAACCGATAGTATCCGGATCCCAACTGGCCTTGCATTAAGCCATTTCATTTCATACAAGACACGATTGAGGAGGATGGAATACAGGATGGTAAGCAACATGCTCCAACATGCAATCCAGTTTCGACACGTAAGATGCTAGAAGATAGGACCACCAATAAGGAAGAGGGGACTCACCGGCGTCGGTACAGATGCTGACGACTGGACTGGTACGAAAAGCAGTAGTCAGTAGAATGCTAGCATGGTGGACACTATCTAGCATCTTTAACGCCGAAGGTCTAGCTGAGCCTTAAACAGAACTGCCGTAATCAAATTTTTATCTCACAAAGGCCCTAAGAGGCGCATTAAGGTTTCCCTATCAGCACCCCAGGCTCGACCACTAACTACTTTAAGCAAATTCTATGCCTTGACAAATCTCGCTTTCAGGTCTTTGATGTGAGGGATCCAAAATGGTTTAAAATCAAATAGAAGTCCCAGGAACCTACGGTCTCTGAGACAAGTAAAAGAACCGGGTTCATTAAAATATTTGGGGCTGGCTATATTCCCCGTAATCTATGGCAGTGGACGACTTTCGTCTTGGCTGCGGAGAAGCAAACGCCACTATACGAAGCCCACGACCATAGATTGTTTACAGTGAGTTATATCTGCCGTTCAGCCCTGTGGAGACTCAATGAACTGTAATAAATTGCGTATTCATCCACAAAAAGGCATGAACGGATAGGTAGGCGCACGATATCCACAATGCTGTTTATTGCGATGGCGAACAACGTATAGCTTAAAATACTATCGTGAGGCACCCCATTTTCTTGAATAAAATCAACGGATAAGGTATTATTCAACTTTACCCGGAAGTAACTATCTGACATAAAATTATCTATAAAAACAGGGAGTTCCCCACAATTAAAATGAGACTTAAAAATGCCGTACCGCTAGATGGTGTCGTACGCTTTCTACAAATCAAAGAATACAGCCAAAAGGTGTTGTTTATGGAGGAAGGCGTCACGGACTGCTGCCTCAAGGCGAACAAGATGATCCACCGTGAATCGGTTACGGTGGAAACCACATGGCATATAAGATAGTAGATTGCGGGATTCTAAATACCATATAAATCTTTTATAAATCATCTTCTCTAATATTTTGCATACATAGCTAGTTAATGCTATAGGTCTATAGCTGGTTGGCTCTAATTTGTGTTTGCCACTTTTATACATAGGAATAACGGTTGCTTGCCTCCACAGTGTTGGGAATTGAAGATATTCCCAAACACTATCGTAGTGGCCATCTGGAAGGGGGCAGTGTACGCCTTCTTGCCTTTCCCACTCTCTCCTGGACCTCCCACTTCAGGAGAGGCTTTGATTTATCCTGGAGAAACTGGGTCGGTAGATCCTTGCACGAAGGCTTTGTTAAGGCCTTCGACGCTTTCTTTACAATAATTTTCTCGGCGGCCCCTCTTTGGTCCTTCCTTACGGCACCAATGGGACTGGCCTTTGCGGCCTCACCTGAACCGCCACTCATCCCAACCTTCGAAATCTCAGAGGTGGGATTGATCGGCTAGGCAACGGCCACACGTAATTTAAGCCCCCGTGGAGGGCTCAGGGGTGTTCCGTGAGGCAGGCCCCTTACTGGTATAGGTGGGAGAGAAGACATTTGTTGAGGTTTCGCCTCTTGTAACAATTTAGGCGCCACTTTAGTTGGCGCGTGATCACTAAGGATGTCTCGAGTAGAGACCATTGGTGCAGATCGCGATGACGTCTTAGCGAGATTAACTGCGGAATGTCAGTTGGGACAGTTGATGTTCTGACTGATAATTTGGCTATATGAGGTTTGAATTACCGGAGCCTGACTAGATACCTATTCCTTTTGTGCCTGGGCATATGAGATCTTTTATTTATATTGTATCTCCAGTACTTTTTTCTCTTCCTTCCATATCGGACATGCCCGACACCAGGCAGAATGAGGACCCTTGCAATTTATGCAGTACTTTGGAGACTCACATGGTGTTTTGTGAGCCTCCTGTCCACAATCCGCACAGGTTGGCTTACCACAGCATCACAGCTTCATATGCCCAAATTCCCGACACTGAAAACAGCGCCTAGGGTTAGGGAGATAGGGCCTGACCATGAGCACGTGGAAACCTGCTCGGACCTCCTTTGGGAGGGTAGGAGTCGCAAATGTTAGGATATACGTGTCAGTTTTTTCTCTAGTCCGTTCTTTTTGTTGACAATCCGGTACACTTCGGTTACGTGCTGAGGGGAAAGCTCCTCACGGATATCCTCAATGCTCACGCAGTCGAGGTCATAGCAAGTGACCACTCCCTTGCAAACATTGAGGAACCTGTGAGGCTCCACCTTCACCGGTATATGAGACGTATTGCTCAACAGTATTTCCGAGATTGCCATTACTCTTGAGGACTGGATGTCAGTTGTTGTTTGTATCATGGTGGTGCCATCACGCAGTTTTCTGATTGATAAGTCATATTGTACTTTACCATTTATCACTCTTTCGAGGATAAATGGGCTTACTCACTTTAAACTTTCATTGTCCTCTATTACCAGGAAGTGGGGCTGGGGCCTCACCACTTCTTGGTTTTCTATGATTACAGGGCTAGACGGCTTTACCCTTTTCTGCCTCTTATCAATATTACGGCCCTGTGATGGTCGGGGCAGTAAGTTGCCAGCAAGGTTTGGCAGTACGATGCTAGCGGTCAGTAAGGTGTCAGCTGCGATAATGGAAGTGGCCATGTATTTTTCTGGGGACAACCTGCACAATACTCGGGTCATAGAAACAGGGTGATCCAAGTTGGTTCTTCCACATGAGGGCCTGTCAACCCTCCTGACGGGAAACTCCAAACAACGCTAGACGTGACATCCTACGAATGGGGCAGTACCAGGAGAGAGGTCGTCACAGCCAGTGGGTGCAGTAAAGTGCCAATTTTACGTAAGGACCCTCGCGAACGCAACCGGTATTTTCTCAAGGTGGGTTACCCAGTTATTGTCATCCCTAAGGCCCTTTTACCAAGATATTACAACTGGCGCACTTTCATGAAGGAGCTCAATTGCAGAGGTATCCAATAATAAACCGAGAAGAGCCGGGTTAGTAGCCAAGGTCGTCAACGGAGATGCCAAAAGCTTCCATGCAGGACTGAACGGCAGGGGGAAGGGAAGAAAGAAGCAAAGAAAAAAGTTAAGGGAGAGTGAAGAATAGAAAGAGAAGGGAGAAGGAGAGAAAAAGAACGAAGAAAAAAATGAGGTGAAAGAAAATACATACGATAGGTTTCTCCTGAACTAGGTACGTCCTGCACAGAAGCCCCCCCTTTTAGTCGCCTCTTAAGACAAGCAGGGGTTACTTATTTGGGAGTGACTTTTCTTGAATTGATCTTCAGAAAATCAAGATGTGAAAATCAGGATGGGATGTAAATTACCTATCAGATTTTGGCCAGTATAAGAGACTTTGTAAGAGAGGCTTAAAGTTCAACAACCTCAACCTCAACTAATACCTGCCGGATCCAAAATTTCTGCATTGAAAGTGAGTTATGTTGCAAACTTACTGGCGAAACATTTCGGAAATGACTGGCAGTCTTTAGAGGTATTCTCATTTTTCTAAAATATTGTCCAGGAACTAAATGTCCCAGAAAAAGATAACATTAAATTGATCGTGCTAGTGACATGGCTGGCGAGGACAATGATTTAGTTGTTTAACAGATTTAATGATCTAATTTTTTTCTTAATGTATTTTAAATGGGGCTTTGAAATGCATTAAAATGTTTATGTTATAATCAACTAACTGAAACCCCGTTCTTCGCACGGGATATTGTGTTATTTATTTTTGGATAAAAATGAGGAGTTTTTGTTTGAAGCTTAATGGCATGGTTCTTAGCGCTAACCAAGAAACACCGCGAGGAGGTGACAATGTATCGTTTCTCATGAAGAGTTTTATTTTCGGCAGGCCCCCTCGCCTACTGCCAGGGGCATTATAGACTGAGCGCGGCTGGACAGGTCTCCCCCCTCCCACTCACACATACACTACAAACACCACAAAATTCAGCAAAATATAAACCATATACTTCTACCGTCTCTTGGAGTTGCATATTAAAACGTAATTACATATTTTAATTAATTGTCTTATTCATTTTTTCCACCCCTTAGAAGCATCTACCGGGTTAAAAATAGTTGCTATAGTTTTTCGAAGGCATTATTAGAACAAAATTATCGGATTATTACCCTCGAAACGCTTATAAAAGAGTTTATAAAGGAATATTGTTGATTAGGGTGGCTACCACGATTTACCCCCGAATCACAAAATATCGGAATGGAACATCTTTACTTCTTCCTAATTAGCTTATAAGGAACACCTGTGCCTAATTTCAGCCCTCTATCTTCGTGGGAAATGTGAGAATTAACGGTCTTTGAGACTGGTAAAGCAACGTGGTTCATTAAAATATTGAAAGTTTGCTGTATTCCGCATAATCTATGAAAGTGAACCACCATCGTCTTGGCTGTGGAGAAGCGAAAGCCATTACTCAATGCCCACATACATAGATTGCTAACAGCAAGTTGTATCTACCGCTCAGCCTTGTGGAGACATGAAGAACTGCAATAAATTTCGTAGCGATCCACAAAAAGGCATGCACAATACCAACAATCTATTTATCGCAATGGCGAACAACGTACAGCTCAAAGTAATGCCGTGACTGAGGCACCCCTATTTCTTGAATAAAATCCTCTATAAAAATGGAAAGGTTCCCTCGGAACCCCCAACTAAAAAGGGTCTTTAAATTGCCGTACCTCCAGGTGGTGTCATACGCTCTGTCCAAATCAAAAGACAGCCAGGTGGTGCTGTTTATGGAGGATGGTATCGCGAACAGCCGTCTCAAGATGGACGAGGTGATCCACCGTTGATCGGTTACGGCGAAAACCACCTTGAATATTATATAGCAGATTGCGGGATTCTAGATGTCATATAAACCGTTTATTGATAACTTTTTCCAATAATTTGAATACACAACTAGTTAGACTATCGGTCTATAGCTAGTTGGCTCTTATTAATCCTTGCCACTTTTATGAATTGGTATAAAGGTTGCTTGTCTCCCAAATTATGGGAACTTATGAGATTTCCAAAAACTATTGTAAAGGTCTAAAAGGAATGCCGGTCCAGCAGGGGACAGCTGGCGCAACATCTCATAGTGAATGTTGTTTGGACCGGAAGCTGTTCTGCTACCCTGAGAAAGGGCATATGTCATTTCATCTATAGTAATAGGGAAGTTATAATCCTTTCCCTGACTTGTCATACATAGTATGGTGATCGATGTTCCACTTATGCAATCGTTAGAGTAGCTCGTAGTGCTAGAAACAGCGGCGAACATCGTGCCCAATAAATTGACGACCTCCACAGGGGAGGAGACAAGCGAACCGTTAGACATGAGGAAAGGTATATGATTAATATAATTTTTAACTACTACCTAATTTAGCAGGGGTTACTGCAGGACCATCCTAAGCCCCGCCCTAATTTGGGAGTGGAAATTTTAAGGGTAGAAATAAACTCTCTGCAGATCTTTCTTCTGCTTTCTCGAATGACACGGCGAGCTCGAGCTCGTAGAATCCGGAATGACTCCAGACTCCCTGAAGTAGGACGTTGATGAAAGAAACGTAGAACCCTTCGACGGTCAGAAAAAGCCAACGGACATCACCAGTGAACAGGACGGTGGCGCGGATTTGGGGATGGAAGCCCTCGCCGCCAGGATGACTGTCGAAATAAAATTCTCAGCCTTAACATCGATATCAGGAGAATGGAGTTTATCAAATACGGCGATCTCAAGGAATTTACCCCAGTCGGCGCGTTTAATCACCCATTGGGGTACTCGATCTGTACTGGGAGGATCTTGAAGTGGTGAAAGCAGAATGGAATAATGATCACTGCCACATAAAGTTAGGTTGATGGCAAAAGATACACCATTAAAGGTTGTAAAGTGCGTCTGGGTCCCGGTGTCCATTAACCTCAGATTTCCCGAAACAAGAATATCCTTTACCATTCTCCCACAGGCATTTGTAGAATTTGGCCCCCACAACAGGTTATGAGTGTTAATAAACCCCAATATGATGTAGGTGGCGGGCCTTTTTATAAAGAGGGCTTCTAGGCTCCTCTATGAAACACGTTCATCTGGGGGGAGGTAGATGCAGGATACTTTTACCTCCATAGGAAGGGAAACTCTGACAGCAATCACTTGGAAATAGGAAACGATATTAACATGTTTATGATATATGTTGCTTCGTGAGAGTATAACCACACCTCCGCTAGCCCGATCAAAGAATGGCTTGTCAGTACAATATACATAGTACCCATGATGGGAGGAAGTGGGTCTCCTACAAACACAAGATGGAAGTCTACAGGGAAGAAATCAGTAGTTTAATTTCCTCCACATGGACATAGAAACCCATGCAATTCCAATGTAGTAAGGACATTTAATAAAATAAAATATTTTAATCCGCGCAATCCATTTAACTATCCCTTAAAAACATAAATTGGATTGGTTTAGGACCATTTTAGGTTGCCTTGCTTGATAAAGCCTCTCCTGGACCTGTCCCCTTTTAGGAAGTTTTTGTTTTAACAGGAGAGACTGGGGTGCCGTGTCCTTCCGCGAAGGCTTAGACACCAACTTTTTGTTGATTTTTGTATCTGGCGGTCCCTCGCTGGGCTTATTTAATAGCACCAGTGAGACTCGCCTTCAAAGCCTCACCTGTTCGCCCCCCCCCCCCCCCCCCCTCCCCTGGTGTGCAAAGGCCAAANCCCCCCACCTCTATCTCTGGTGTGTAAAAGTCAAGAATGGGTGGCTCAACAACCATTGCAGATTTTTTTTTTTGCCCCGAGGTAAGCCCAGGGTTGTTGCCCGATGGATCTGGTTTGGTTCCCGAGGAGGGCTTGGGCTCCTAAGAGGGCACCTAGGGATGAGGGATGGTGGAGACAACCTCATCGAAGGCGTCGTCTCCTTCACAAATCTTGACGCCATTGGAGTTGGCGCTTGTTGACTTTTGAGTGTCTCGAGAGGCACTGGTCGAGAAGAAGTCTTCGAAATGTAGATTGCGCAAGGGCAGTTGAAACAATTGAGGTTTTAGCTGACAATTTGGCTATGTGACGTCTGAAATACCGTAGCTTTACTGGATCAGTATCCTATGCGTGCTTGGGCGTATGGATTCTTCTTTTCAGTTTGAATCTCCAGGACATTTTTCTCTGCCTTCCATTTCGGAAAGGCTCGAGACCAAGCAGAGTGAGGATCATCGCAGTTAGCGCAGTCTTAGGTTACTCACGCGGTGTATCGTGAGCCTCTTTACCGCAATCTGCACAGGTTGGCTTAACACGATATCGCAGCTTCGTATGCCCACCTCTGGTACTGAAAGCAGACCCGAGGTTTAGGGACATATGGCCGGACCCTGAGCATGTGGAAACCTGCTCGGACCTCCTTTAGAAGTGTAGGAGTCGAAAATGTGAGGATATACGTATTTGTCTTATTTTCTTGGCCATTATTTTTTGTGACTATCCTATAAACTTCGGTGACATGTTGAGGTGCAATCTCATCATAGATCTCCTCAATGCTCATGCAGTCGAGGTCATAGCTAGTGACCAAACCCTTGAAAACATCGAGGAACTTGTGTGGCTCCACCTTTACCTGTAAATGGGCTGAATTGTTCAACGGTATCTCAGATATTCCCATTACGTTTACCGTTTGGACGCCAGTTATGGTCTAGATCACTACAGTGCCATTACGCAGTTTTCTAATAGATACCTCTGATTCTGCAGCACCATTCATCACCCTTTCGAGGATAAATGGGCGTGCCTATTTCAGGGTCTTACCGTCGTCTACTCTAGACATTACCAGAAAGTGGGGCTAGGGACTCTACACTTTCTGGATTTTCAATTGCACAGAGCTGGACGGCCTTACCCGTTTTCACTTCTTGTCAATATTAAGGCCCTATGAGGGACCGGGCAGTGAGTTGCCAGCGGGGTTGGGCAGTACGGTGCTAGCGGACAGTAAGTTGTCAGTTGTCAGATATTACAACTGGTACACTTTCAAGAAGGAGCTCAAAACCAGTGGCATCCAATAATCGTTCAAGGAGAACCGTGTTAAATGCCAAGGTCATCAATGGAAGAGCCAAAAGCTTCTGTACAGGACTCAATGGTAGAGGATGGGAAGAGAAGAAAGAGGTAAGAGAAAAAGAAGGCAGAAGGAAATGAAAAGATAGATTTAGGATAGATGTCTTGCACGAGGTACGTCCTGCACAGAATCCTCCCCTTTAAGTCGCCTCTTACGACAAGCAGGGGTTACTGCGTGACTATTCTAAACTTAGTCCCACAGGGATGACCCGATACTCTTCTTATCTGATGTTTCCCACTTTATGTGGACAGCAAGTGTCGCAATGACATTTCTTGGAAGCAAACAGAGCCAAGTTACAGCCATCAAAAACTGAACAAAAAGTAAAATAAACTGACAAAGAGTGCTCATTTACAGCTTTAAAGTACGCCTTGTATTATCTATACCAAGGGTGTCCAAACTTTTTGAGACGAGGGTCACATTACATTTATGAACTATGTATCATGGGCCAAACCATGTAAATATGCTTTATGCTTATTATTATTTATATTATAAAAGAATTCCCTGTTCTTTTTTATACTTTCTATTTTTATTTGAAAAGTACAAAAAAGGATCCTTATTTCTATAACACTAGTTATTAGTAGACACATGAATATAAGAATGGAGCTAAATGTAACACACAAACAAAGAAATGGATAGTTTTAGTGAGATGTATGTTGTTTCTTTTATGACATATTGGTCCCTATTTGTGGCTCAAATTTCGTGTTCTCGATCATCAATATTAATTACAAATGTTCATTAGACAAATTGATTGGTGGTTACATTTCAAATATATCATTTTTGAAAAACAAAATTAAAAAAAAAAATCATAAACATAAGTTGTGTCTGAAATAAAGCTACGAGAAAAGTTCTTTAAATTGCAATAATCAGGCAGGAAGACTTTGGTAAGAATCTACTAAGTTCCTTTCTTTATATTTTTTCTTAAGTATGTTGCTGGACTGCATGTTGACCACTTACAGTTGAAGTTCAGGTGGGAGATTTCCAAAAACCCTTATGTCTGATGCATGCGAGTCTAGAGCTGAAAAACGTGCTTTAAATTGTACATTCAAATAAGCTACGGCTTTAGAAGCAAAGTCTGCAGGAAACGGTATCTTTGTTTCATTATATAATTTTTCACAACTCTTAAAGTGGTTAAAGCAGCTCTTGGTCACTTGTGATTGAAATCGAAGCAGTTTTTGTTGGAACACCTTCATATGGCTGGCTGTACGTGTCAGATATGAGCCTATTTTCACCCTGTAGCTTGATATTTAAACAATGCATTTATGTTATCAAATCTGTGAGAAAGCTGACTTCCACAGCTACCCATTGTCAGTCAGCAAAGGTAGTGACATCATTTTTTCATTCAGAAACATGGTGATTTCACTTTAAAGTTCAAACAATCGTGCTAAAACTGTTCCAATATATTAGCGTCAGAATTTCAAATATTGGAAGCATCCAGCCAACAATACCAACAATATTCTCAAAAAACCACCAGTCCTTGTATATAAACACCCTCCATCACTTAGAAATATTCTGGTAAACCCTAAACTCGAAATTTAAAATGATACCGCCTTCATTGGACCACAACAAGGCTCTCAACCTTTTAACCAGACAGCTTGCAAAACCTGCCAAATACATCATCCAGCAGCCACTTTCTCTAGCAACATCACCAACTCCACCTATGTCATCAAAGACAGTAACACACGCGAGTCCAGTAACCTAATTTACCAACAAGAATGCCAACAATGTACTGCACAATATGTTGGCCTCACTATTGAAACTCTCCGTGAATGAATAGACACCGCCATCACACCAAAATTAAGAATCCAGAAAAACTACTTTCAGCACACGCCTCCAATCAAAGCCTCAACTTGGAGAACTGTTACACTTTCAAGGTGTTAAAATCATTCAACAAGACACAATGTAATATGTCTCAGTTAAACCAACCTAAATATTCGCTAATTTCAACCCAGAGACTACACAAGCACCACCTACCTTCCATAGAATAACAGAGAAATAATCAGAGAATTTCACCTTTTCATCCTTACCAATCAGGTTGGCATCACTGAATACAACATCCTGTTCAGTCTACTACTACTTCCTGAGGAAGATGCTATAATAGCATTGAAATATTGAAGTGTGTTTGTAAATATGTGTTAGGGTTTTTACTTTTATTTGTGCTCTACCATTTTCCTAATATTCTAACATTTTATTTACCACTAGACATGAAAATCTTAGCATGGGGCATCACCAGGAGGGGTCGTCACAGTAAGTGGGTGCAGGAAAGTGCCAATTTTACGTCCGGGCCCTCATGAACTCAATTGATATTTTCTCAAAGTAGGGAAGAGGAATGAAAAGGGAGGAAGATGAAGGAACAGGGAGGAAACGGAAGGGAAGGAGTTTTGTCCTACGCAGAAGCTTCCCCTTAAGTCACCTCTTACAACAAACCGGGGTTTCTGTGGGACGATTTTAAGTACCCTTTAAGTAACTTTAAAGATTTTATTTTTAATCTGATTAAAACAACCCTTATAATGAATACTCTAAAATTACTAAAACAAAATTCATTTTTGTCTTTTGAGTATATTTACTTCATACTCTTATAAAATTGAAAACTAGACTAATAATCGCCATCTTTGAAATAACTGATCAAGTTTAGCCCTGAATAAAACATTAAGAAAAATAAATATTCTAGTGGAACAAGTTAACAGAACATTGCACTACCACACCACACATTCTCTGTTTGGGTTATATATATGCATATTATTATTATTATTAGCACCGCGTCTTACTACCCGTTCGGGTTATACACACTTACGTTAATGTGTAATGGTAGGGTGATTGTGAGATGAAATGGAGGAGCTACAGTTTAACGTGGGATCCGAACCACGGTGGAGGCCTGGCATTCCTCACATTCACAAGATGTCTTGTCAGAGGTGAAGGAAGGGTTTGGTAATCAGATAAATCTTTGCCGGGACCGAGGATTGAACCCCGGCCGCTAGCATAGAAGTCTGACACCTTAGCCCTAGACCGCCAGGTCACCTATATGTATATTAATTATGCTAATAAAGTAGGTAGAATTTAGAGGAAAACCATTCTTGAGTATACCCAGCCATGATTAGAATCTTGACTTCCCAATGACTGGCAAACCATACTAAATAAGCTAGACATCTAAAGATTACATGGGTTACATTTCTTTAAAATAAACACTTTATTTGGGTATAGATCTTAAACAAAGCATTTATAAGTGTTTTCAAGCCATAATTATTTTGTATTATCAAATTCCATTTAGAAATAGCATGTGGTAAAGGTTGTTTGATCAACTTCTTGAATTGTTTGAAAGAAAAAAATATATTTTGCAAGGAAGTCGCTTTGTTCTTATTTTTGGTTATAGAGACAATCATGTCTACAATCCCAATATGTAACAATCTTCATGACGGAACCATTCCCCTAGATTTCTTCCACTGTGCACCCGCTCGACGATTGTGATTGCCCCGAGAAGATTTGTGAGCCGCCTTATTTTGTCTGTTCTGAAGAACATTCTTTTCTTGGCCTTGACCCTTGGACCGACCTGAAACCAAATATATTTTATTAGATTGATTGTTTGTGTACTAGTCTGTTTGGTGAGATATGCATTGTCTGTGTTTTTGTTAATAGCAAGTTCAAACAAATGCACTGTTTCCCTTCCCTGTGAGAGGTCACAAAGCTCACGACACTTGGTTGTCAGAATAACCTACAGAAAGAGAGTGAAAAAGAGCGAGAAGAGCTTCTGGAATATTTGCCTTATTAGTTCCGTTACAAACAAGTTGACTAAAAACAGAAAGGCTATGATCACTAAGACTAAGCGGAGGTCTTAAAACATAACTGAACCAGTATGAGGGGGGCACTTAATTGCAATTTTAGTATCAATCTGGTTCAAATTCTTGTAATATCGTTAATTTTCATATAATTCTTTTACTGTATAATTCTGTAAGTTATTTAGTTAAAATGGTACAATCTTCGACAATATTAATTATAAATGTGCATTAAGACACCACCATGAAAACTTTATTAATAAATCTTATATGTTGCTACTATGATCATCCTTTGAATGGTGTAGCAAAATCTGGTGCCTTGTGAGCTAGGATTTAACCATACTACATAGTGAACTATGGGATGGTAAAATCACGAGAAGTAAATTGTGGCAAAACCCGACAGAGCTATGGGAGCAGCAGTGACTCACAAGGTAGTGACAGCAACAACGAACAAATAACAGGATACTATGCAGCGCAGACTTCACCATAGTATTTAGATACAGAAACAGAGTGAGTGGTTTGTGGAATTATTAGGCATATTATTTTCAGCAGGACATGGAAACTGAGGAAAGGTAAGTGGATATCATATGGTTTGTGAATCTGGTTATTGTTGGTATGAGCCTGTCTCGGATATTGTGGGGGAGCTTCAGATTCCTTGGCGAAAGTAGGGATGACCAATTCACAACAAACAGGCCATTTAACATGACATACAAGACTTGGAACCAACAAAATGGCCATTGACCTTCCCCAGCAACTATATGTTGGAAAAAGGCAAATAATGGTAAATAGTGAAGAAAGGCGACACTATTGAAAGATATTGTATGATGACAGACCAAAAACAAAAAAAAATAAGACAATATGAGATGACGGGATCTATGAATGGCGTCACGATACTCAAGGAAGTTTTCAGTGACATGGGAAGAGGTTTCATTACAATTAACAATTTATGGTGGATTACAGGGGTGACTGAGGTGCTTCCTGAACACTTTAGCAACCTGACGGACACAACATTTTTATTTGAGAAATTATTAATGGCTATGGAAACCAACCATAAGAAAACAAATCGAACAGCTGGATATGTTAAAGGAAAGAATAGAGAGATAAAAACAGAGGGAATAAGAGGAGTACCAAAGATTAAATAAATTAAAAGTGTAATCCCCCCCTCCCCCCTCTTTTTTATGTACACTTATACCCATATATGACAGACAGGTTGGTTATAAGAGTGTTTTATTTTTATTCAACAAAATGATAAAAGACTATGAGAGAGCGAGGCATGCCCAGCGTTAGGTGTTGTATCCATTCACAATGGCTAAAGAGTAATAATAACACAACAAAAATGCGGGACGCCTCCCCAAGTTCATAAATGGCCAAACAAACACTTTAAACAATTACGGTTAAATTGACCTTCGCACAAATCTGGTAGAGATAACAATAATAATGAAGGATGGCGATAGTAAACCCTAAACTATGGCAATATCAAAAGGATATTAGCTAGTCGCCATCAGCGACTCTCAATTAATCAGAGTAATAGACATATACAACAAAAATAGAAACATTCGTTATAGTTAGGAAAACTAACGTTAAACATTTCAACTAGAGTTAAAAGAATAAGCACATTGACTCGCAACCCCTGATTTAAACAACAAAGAATAAATCTCCGATGTTTAACAATAACAAATAAACTTCCAATTAATAAGACATGGCATAGTCTTAAAACACAAGATTTGAGAAAATTACTATATAATACAGCCCAATGCAACACAGGGCCAAAAATGGCTGTGCTCTAAAATGTAAACCCATCCATGAAGTGGATAAAAGAGTTTCCTATCAGACATATGTTTTGGGTACAACCATGCAACAATATTACGTTTAGCCATAATCTTTAAGCAAAATTGAGGAGACTCGTTATAAATAAATAAAGATTATATTTATAATATACCATCCCAAACGGTAATTTTGAATGATTAATGGCAACCAGAATTTATAAATAAACAAAGCTAAATTTATCCAAGACCAAAGTGCCTCACCTAGCGATCATAGTGCAAAGTGTACTGTCACTAATGAGTTCAGCTATTATATACAAACACTTGGGGTCATGTGTTCTCAAAGCGCGGGAATCAAGGATGGGTAGAGGGGTAAGGTGGGGAGGGGGTAGCACTGTTTTGGAACATGCTCACACAGTCTAGGCCTAATTCAAATGCGCGCCGAATAATAGTTTCGTTATCTTCAAATCAGAGCTGTCGGCGCACACCCAACGTGCGGGAAAAAGCAAATAAAAAAATTAGTCAGCTATTTGAGTCACAAAAAAGAATTCAAGATGATTTAGGAACAGTGAGGGTGGAAATAGAAAAGCTCCGCTATGCCAGGCAGACAGATGAGACGGAAATGCGAAATATTAAGGTTAATCAGGAGTCCCTTGAGGAAGCACAGAATCGACCAAGACTTAAATTAGATGGACTAATAGACAAACAAGACACCCTGATAAATAATCAAAAACAGTCACACCAAGAACTAACAAACTTAGCTGAGCAGGTGGAGGTCAATACCAGGGGTTGGTAAAGTCGTGCAAATTGGTGACAGACCAAATCTATCAGCTGGAAAATGTACAGTTTGGAGTTAGTACAAGTCAAGCCACGGAGGTGTTACAAGCAAGTATAGTAACACCCATGACGTCACCTGCATGTGACCTATTGTCAGCTACTGTCATATCACAGGAACATAGTAGTTTCTGCCAAGAGGGAGTGACGTCACAGTTAGTGGGTACAGAAGTATGCAGTCCACTAGAGGAGCTACATTTAGATTTGGTTAGGGCCAGGTTACCCAAATTTAATGGCCGCAATTCCAATATATCAGCAGTGCAATATATAACTAAGAGTGACAGGGCTGTCAGGGAAATCACAAGTGAGCAACCTAAGATACACCTCTTAATGAATGGATTGAGAGATCAGGTGCGTAATTGTGCAGAAATAAATGAATGGGTCTGGTCACAGCCAGTGAGGGCGTTTTTGAATAAATTTTGGTCGATGGACGAACAGGATTTATTTCTACAGGAAGTATTCAATGATAAATATAATCCACGTCAGAGTCGATCAGTGAGTATGTACAATGGTTATAGAACCAGGCGGACTTCCTGGAAGAACTGGTAAGAGAGGATAGGCTGGTGAACCATTTAATACATCACTTTGGCTGGGAACCGCAGGATGTTATGTTAGCTGTTGGAGTAAAGGATATGACATCATTAAAAATATCACAGAGAAATTAGATCAAATAGTGGTTCAAGATCGATCAAAGAATAGGGCTAAATATGACAGAGTGCCACAGTTTGGCCCCCTCGGACTAGGCTGACTGAAGTCAAACATAATAGCACAGCAAAGTAGGAATGAAGATGGTCAAAACAAACAACGGGATTGGAACAATAGTAATAATAATGGACGCAGGTGGAGAGAGGAAAGTTACAGACAGAGGGGGGAGCCCAGGACTACCTGATGCAGGGGGAAAGTATCCTACACTAAGAAGCGGGTAGCAAGGCCAGCAATCGAATTTGGGAGGCAATCAAATACCATAAGTAACTAGGCAACCCAGACCTTGTACATGAAGAACAATATATGTGCAGCCTGGAGAGATATAGAGCACCAGAGATTGCGAGAGTTGTGGGGCGAAAAAAATTGAATATTTAATAGATAGTGGTGCTGACATTAGCGCTATTTCGCAAGCTTGTTTTGAGGAAATTAAAAATAAAACCCTGAGTTAAACCTGCCAGTACTACCCGTACAGTTTGTAACCATTATTAGTGCGAGCGGTGTAAGAAATACCAAGGTTAGGAAACAAGTGATGCTAGAAGAGAAGTTCCAACATGTGTCGGTGGAAATTGTGTTTTTTATAGTGTCTAACTTAAATATGGCGGTGGTTATTGGATCAGATTTTCTCGGGAAGAGGGGTGGTGTTATAGATTGATTATATCCAACAAGAAGTACAGTTTAAAGAGGAACAAAAGAGGGTAGTCGTGCCGTTTGTAAGGGAAGTGGTGGTCGCCAGAATCAGTACTGAGGATTGCCAACTGTGCGAGGGGGAGAATATAAATACAGGGGCCAACGTGAGCCAAAGGATCAACGATGCCCCAGTAAGAAATAATATTGAGGGTAGCCTGAGGTCTAATTCCAGGGGGCACTCTGGTTTGAGTTGCAATAAGGAGGAGGGAACATGCCCCCACAATGTGTGTAAGTGTACGTCTCCATCCAGGGACCTTAGAAGTAAACATGAGTTCAGAAAGGATTTATCCTCCATCCCACATAACATTATAATCGCTCAAGATGGCGGAAGGTGGAAGAAACCAGCGAATCCTGAGGCAGCCCTACAAGAAGCCTACCATAATGACAACCAGTGCACTGGGGTGGACCAAGAAGAGTTAGTAACAAGCAAATTACCACCGAAAACGCTAGGGAAGAATGCAATAAGAGCCAGCACATGCGAGAAGGGCAATATATCTTATAAACACTTGTACACACGACACATGGAAGAAATTGCAGACTTTGTTGCCTCAAGAAATCAAAAGGAGCTTCAATATATCGAGCGGCTCTCTGGCCTTTGGAAAAAGTGTTTGTAGATACCATGGGCCCGCTACCAAAGGGAGTCAGAGGAGCGCAGCAAGTATTTAGTATGATGGACTTATATAGTAAATATGTGAAACTGTATGTAATTAGGAGGGCTATGGCCCGAGCGGTCGTGAACCGTGTGACTGTCAATTATATACAGGAAATGGGCAAGCCAGGAATGATCGTCTCGGACCATGGGCCCCAATTCACTAGCCACCACTGGATTGAAGGTTTAAGGGAGAGAGGCATTAAACAGGGATATACGGCCATTTACCACCCGGATGCTAAATGTTTATTATCATAGCAATCACTTCTCGTGGCCCCAAGTATATTCCCAGGATATAAGAATGTGTAGATCTGTGAGCGGATTAACC
>CABFVX010002897.1:46128-47157 GCA_902151425.1 Timema shepardi | reverse complement strand
CCCCCCCCCCCCCTCGAACTCATTCACGATTACCAGCCACCAAGACCATTGGAACGGCTGTTCCAGTTTCCTGGCCAAAAACATATGGAGACGGCGTCCTGGTGCCCTTTTCAATCTGCCGTCAATGCTTTGTCTGGACACATTTCGGGGTCACTTCAGTGATGAAGTTATAAATAAAATATGCGGGCTGAAAAGCAAACTTGTCGTCATTCCAGGAGGGATGACCTCTGTTTTATGGCCTCTAGATGTTAGTGTGAACAGACCCTTCAAAGGCTATGTGAGCCAAACAAGGAACTGACATCGAGAGGGAAAATTAAGCGTGCTGCACCCCATGTTGTTGCACATGGCTATCAGCTGCCTGGAAATGCATTCCAGCACTAATGATTGAAAAATCCTTTATAAAACACTGCATTTCAAATAAACTTGACAGCAGCAAAGATGATATGCTCTGGACCAACACCGGGAGTGACGGAGAAGACTACGTGCTCTTGACCAAGGCCAAGGATGATCGGGAAAGTAGAAATGAATCTAACACAAGTTTTCCAATTTTGAGAACATTGCTGAAGATTAAGTTCTGGTCTGTCATCTAGTGATGTATTCAATTGAAAAACGAAATCACAGAATACACAGTACACTTGAAATTTCATGATATAAAAGAAAATATTTATTTCATTAAAATCTATTATTAGTGTTTGAATTGTCCTTGTTTTCACTTGTTTCTTCAAGAGTTTAGTATTATTCTCTTGTTAGTGTTTAGTATAAGTTTATCAGAGAACAGTGTTTTTTTGGTTGTAAAATTGAATTCAAGAGTTGCATGTTTTTATGCTTTTCTTCTTGTTAGTGTATAAGAACTAATACATTTATCGAAGAATAAGGTTTTTTCCAAAAATTGAATTCACAGTAAAAATTCATCGTTGTAAAGCGTGCACTTTTTGCAGGTGCACATTACACTCGCAGCAAATACATTTTTTGGTTTCAAGGCTTTGAAAATTGAGGTGCGCATTAGATTCGATGGAGCATTACATTCGC
>CABFVX010002897.1:28628-41128 GCA_902151425.1 Timema shepardi | reverse complement strand
ACCACTCCCTTGCAAACAACCGAGGAGCTGTGTGGTTTCACTTTTACTTTATTGTTGTATTTTTTGTCATCTGTATTTCAGTAAGTGACTGATTATCAGATGATGTTTGTATTTACAGTGTGACGTAATGAAGTTGTTTACTGAGATATCAGACCTTGTTTCCTCATTTCTCTCTCTTTCGAGGACAAAGGGGCTGAAGAATCATCACTTCTTGAACATTCAAAACAGGGCTGAATGTCCTTACCTGTTCATTATTACGGTCCTGTGCGGTGCCAGCAGAAAGTTTGGTACCCTCGAGTAAGCAGGAAATAAAGGTTCCCCTGAGAAGGCTGGGGAATAGCACACAGATGAACCATGAGCCACATATCAACTTGGGTTTGGCCCAGTTGTCAAATAGCCGTGATTGTGACAGACTACTCTCCTGCCATGCAAGCCCTCTAGGTTGATACACCTCAGTCTTGTGGTTCCCCCTTTAGTCGCCTCTTAGAACAATTGGGGGATATTGTGGGACTATTCTAAAGCCAATCTTGCAAGGGAATTGAAATATAATTAAATATTCAAGAATCTCTATCGCTGGAGTAAACATCAATCTTTGATTTGAATAATATAATTAAAATAATAGTGTGCTTAATTTAATATTCCCAAACTCCAATAAATAAAAGAATGCAATTAAATAAAGAGTGAAATGTTAATGTTACCTCTCTGGCTCACAAGCCTCATCCACCGAGATGTCCACGTGATCGTATGTGTCTTCATATTCATCCTCATACACATCAACCAGTCCTAGCTGCTTGAACTTCTCACCCAGCTCGGTGACGTGTGTCTTGTCATTCAACATGGACGCCAAATCTTTGTGCTTGCCGACTCTGGCAACATACAGTTAAACAACCTTTCAAGATGGTTGCAGTCACTTTGTGATGCAAGGAACAATTCAAACAGTCCTACTGCTAATACATACTTTTATGTTTGGTGAACTTTAAGAGGTAAACTAAACTTATGGTTTTTAAAAAATTATGTTTTATTTGAGAGTAAGATAAAACAATTGCCTAATGGCTTGGAAATATATGAAAACAGTGTAGAAACACTGTACAATAATGTAATTTAGATGAAAGGGAAGGAAGCCAGCCTTAAAGGAGAGTTGGGCTAGGTCCTGATAGAAACAACTAAACTTCTATGATCTTTATTTGTTCATACACTCTTCTCACTTCCATCTATTAATCACTTTTAATGTGTGATTATGAAAGTTATAGGTTAGTATGGAGGAGTAAAGAGAGAAGTTTAGTTATTTCTATCAGGACCTAGCCCAACTCTCCTTTAAGGTTGGCTTCCTTACCTATCATTTAAATTACATTATTGTACAGTGCAGTTTTAATTTAATTTAACAGATAATACAACATTTTACTGTATTTACGGTTATATTAAAGTATTCAATAAACAGTCGTAGAATCACTGAGTATTCTTTATATAAATGCTCACTTATCCATGTTCAATATTCTCACTGAGTAATAAAATAATTGATTAACATCTTACAGTTTATTTTTCCTTTTTTTTTTAGTTTTATCAATTTCCTTTATTATAAAATTATTTAGCCACTGGGCCACCTTATTTATAAATATTTTACAGATTATTAAGCAACCAAATCAAAAACAATTAATTTTTGTTACTCTTGCGAAATCTAGTGCAGTGGTTGTCAATCTTTTTATTTTGTCCACAACATACTATTTCCTTGCGGCAAACTGAGCGTGCAAGTTGACGGAACTATAGCAAAACTTGGACATTCCCGCGTGCAGAGAGGAACAGGAAATGCATGTGTTTGTCCTATATTCGACCCCAAATTGAACTTTCGTGTAATAAATGGCGTGCTCACATTTCTCATTAATTACACAATTCATTGGTAAGCAACTCTTTGATTGTATGTTAGAGAACTTTCTGGAAAATAAATAGATTAGAGATTTCAAACATTTTTCTCAGATTTATTTCTAAAAAAATTAATTGAAAGAAACTACAATACTTACATTTTTTTATCAACAATAATATTAAGTCTAGAGTTTCACAACAAACTCTCTGAGAACCACTAGTCTAGTGGACATGACAACTTGATGGCAAGATTACAAATAATTTTTTCTCTTCATTTTAAACATAATCAATGTTTGTTTTTGTAGTTCTTGTCGCAAAAAACTCTCACTCAAACTATTTATCAAAAAAATAATCTGATTGTTTTAAGGACACACTTCTCATATTTACATTCAAATAAATCTACAAATAACTAACCTCTTGCCTCTGTGGATGCGAGTGGTATCAACATAATCTCTTGTCATTATGTCAAACTCGTCATTGTCAAAGACATTACTCCGCTCCCCACTGTTCAGTAGATCTAATTTAGACTGGAAAAACAAATAAGATATATAATGAAGCAAGATTAGAAGTACAATAATGAGAGGGCAACAACTTGGAAATGTAAAGTTTGCAACCAAACTATTGAAGGTAGTTACATATCTCTATCATTATTACTTTCCCAATACTAAACCAACTCATACAAACATATCAGGCTAAGGCTCAGTGTGTACCCAACCTGTCAGGATGGGCTTGTAGTAGCAAATAATTGTGGGGGTAATTTAGTAGGGTTTATTGAAACAGATTAATTCAGCTAATAGTGTATAATGTGATATAAATTTAAAACTAAATGATAGAGTTTGGAAAAAGGTACTTGTTCTGTCAACTCAGCAGTTCTTGTCTTGACTTATCTTTGACGCTATAACCCTATCAAACCCCGACTGTCCGGCGCTGTTCTATTATTAACAAACTCTGACTTCTAGGATGGGTTGGGACGTCTTCCATTGTGCAGAACAGTGACTCAAAAACTGCGGGACATTCGCCCCACAAGTTGGTTAGACTTGGTAACTGGATTAGCCCCGCTAGTAACTGTCATATGTCAGACAAGCTCCCCCTCTCGGCCCTTTTACTCAAGGACCAAACTCATTGTTATACATCCAAAAAGAAGAGGTAGGATACTAGTTTTGACAGTGCTCTAAGTTATACTACTTGTAAAAACATGACCTAGTCTGAATACTCGACTGCCGAGTCAGGAGAGTTGAAAGTGTGAGTTCTCTAGGCTTATCTCAAACTTAAATGCTCTAGATTGACTAAGGCTGCGTGCTATATCATATTATTATTGTTAGTGTTTATTTGCCCTGCACTTGCCATGAGTGGTGTACTGAGTTTCACAAGTGACCCCTTCTATTTTCTGACTGTTGTTTCTTCCCGTCTGTCTTTATGCTCATTAAGTTGACTGTCCCAGGCAGAAAGGACAGTTGTGTTAAGTGCAACCGGGAAATATTTGGGTGCCAGAAAAGGATTTGAAACTAAATATATCATTTGGACCGTTTCAAAGTAATGAGACAATATGATTTATTTTTTAAATGTACAGTGTGTGTTAACTTATTCGGGCGCTAGTAAATAGTAAACTGTACTTATAAAACAAAGAGATCAACTTGTAAATGAAAGTTTTTGCATAGTTTTTGTTGTTGCGATGACTGAATTTCATGCTTACAGAAGGTACTAAGTGCCGATTCAAGAACTAGGTCACAGACATCAGACACGAGAGCCACAGCCTGCAGGTTAAGACGGTTGTGCTCGTTGAGACAGCTTGAGTCCCACCCCAACGTGTAGTCCCAGGTGACAACATTGCTATCAAGTGGGCATTTTTAAAAGCAATTCACTTCAAAGACGGTTTTACCAGAGAGCAAATAAAAATTACCTTCTGGTGCCAATAATTCAACTTTCACAAGACTAGGTTTAGGTAGCATCTCCAATGCCCTAACTCCACTGGGCTTACTCAAGACAGTACAATGCAAAAAAAATAAAAAATAAAAAAATGTTCAAGCGAATGTTAGCAAAGTGTCTCAATTGTAAACAATCTTCAAATTAAGTCACCTATACTTTATTCATGAGCTAAGTTTACCTGGATGACAGCTCAAAATGTTACTAGAAGTAATCCCTAATATATCACTACACCAACAGCTGACATCTATCACTTTGGATGACTGTAATCAAAACAGATGGTAACATATTAATGTGATAGTTAACCACAGTAATATAGGCCAATATTATTTATATATTTATTTGAGGATGGACACAAAGTTTATTTATCATTTTATTCCACTTAAAAAAATATTCACACCTCTTTCACAAAAACTTCTAACGAACATATCCTCAAAATGGTGACTGACGAATCTAAACTATATGGTTGAACATGACAGTAAAGAAGTTTTTACAATTATACAGACACGCATTTGATGACAATATTTTATTCAGTTAAATATTTCAAAATAAGATAAAATAATCATAAATTCATTTGTTGTATGTAAAAAAAATTACAACAATTTTCTCTTTTCCAAGTAAATACGATGCCTGTATTAAAATGCATTGATGTGTGCACTATAATATTCAAAATCAATAACGTTCCAAAACGAAATTATTTAAAAAAATGAAAAGGTATGAGAAAAATTAAGGTTACGTTATTTTTAATGTAATATATAACAGGTAATTAAAGATCTTTACATTTATAACAAAACAGTGGTCTTTACAAGTGTTGGCAACCCAAAACCTAAACATATGATTTTCGAGCTGTCATCCAGGTAAAAACCTATCGTGAACGGATTTTAGGTTAGCTCTGAGTGGCACGAAAACAATGAAAACATTCCAAAAAATCATCTATAGTAAATTTTTGTATTCAAAAGAAATTGTTATCTAGAACCACACACATAAATGGTCTAAGAATAGTTAGGTTATTATTTTTTATTTAAAGATATATATATATATATAAATACTTAGCAAAACTTAAGGCTGTATGCAAGAACACCACTAAGTGTGAGTGGATGCTGAGTGGTGTGTTAGTGTAGCTCTGAGCACACTCAGTCCACCTAGCCTATGGTGACGCAAGCAAACCAACGCCACTAAGTGTGAGTGGATGCTGAGTGGTGTGTTAGTGTAGCTCTGAGCACACTCAGTCCACCTAGCCTACGATGACGCAAGCAAAACAACGCCACTAAGTGTGAGTGGATGCTGAGTGGTGTGTTAGTGTAGCTCTGAGCACACTGAGTCTACCTAGCCTACGATGACGCAAGCAAACCAACGCCACTAAGTGTGAGTGGATGCTGAGTGGTGTGTTAGTGTAGCTCTGAGCACACTCAGTCCACCTAGCCTACGGTGACGCAAGCAAACCAACGCCACTAAGTGTGAGTGGATGCTGAGTGGTGTGTTAGTGTAGCTCTGAGCACACTGAGTCTACCTAGCCTACGATGACGCAGGCAAACCAATGCCACTAAGGATCCACTTGGTGGCGTTCATGAATACGGCCCATAGTAAGCTGGGGAAGGAGGGGGTCACTGCCGTACAACTCTTTCTAGAAATAACAGAAATATTTGAAGAGCAGTGGTTTGTGTTGAAACCTCATAGAGCTCACCCACTACTGGATAGATGAACAAAGACAACATAGTGAGCGGTTGAGTTGTCCTCATAGAGCTCACCCACTACTGGATAGATGAACAAAGACAACATAGTGAGCGGTTGAGTTGTAAGTTATGCACATCCCTTCACGCAATTCAGTCATAAGAGAACATGAAATCTAAGTTACAATGTTTTTGTGAGCTAAGAATGTTGTAACGGCAGACTGGGGTAATGCCATGCAGAGTGCGAGGAAATGTTATTCCCTCTCATGTGTTGTAGAGCTTTCAAATAAACTAAATAAATTACACATTTTCAAACCAATTTAAACACAATAATTAATCATTTTTAATTCATCGATGAGCAAATAAACATTTTTTTAGCCATCCAATTGAGAACATGAATTTAGCAACTTTTCAATATCTATGTATTGTGATTATAATAAGTTTTGATGCAACTACATTCATCTTATTAAATAAAATATGTCCATGAATATTTATAGTTGAACCTACGTTATTATTAAAATAAACTAATTAATATTTATATTTGAGCATTAACATTTCCTTTTAGCATTCATAATGATGGTGCAAAATAGAAACAGAGTGAGCGAGTGAGATGAACCATGGGAACTGCCATAGAAGTGGTAAGATATGATGAAAGGAAACTTTGGGAAGTCACTAAAGCATATGAAATTCTGTTAACCCTGCTAAGAGACCAATTCAAATTAGGAAAGTCAAGTAGTGCTCAGCCGGGAAGAAAATATACATTCACACAAGTACAAGGGTAAGAAATAACAAATCATGTCTTGCAAATGGCAAAACCCTGAGGTAAGCCTTGCGAAATAATTATTTTCAAACCTCTCGTGTGTGATGGAGAGATATATCTTTGAAGGTGCACATATTTATAACATGGATAAAACTGGACTCTCGACAGTGCAGAAACCACGGTGTATTCTTGGACCAATAGGACAGAAACAAGTGGGTGCCAACACTAGTTGGGATGGGAATCTGCTCGTAAAGTGATATATTGTTCCATTATGTGAGACACAACACCAGATGTTAGCCAAGTAGAATAAATGACTATGATCATTTGTTTTGTCGAGCTTCCTTCGTTACACAATCCTGGCAACCCTTCAGATGACTCAAATGTTGTCGATATCAAGGAACATTTTCTAAGATTTGTGCCCTGAGAAAAAACCTTTGTTCCTGATATAGAGAAAACTATTCTTGGAGCATTAGAAGAAATGTAATGTCTCTGTCTAACTATTTGCGAGGTCAAGGATATGACAACAGCAGCAACATGAAACAAGAATTTAAAAAAGCTACAAAGCAGGATTTAAGAAAAAAGTCTTTTGTGTGTTTTATGTTTATTGTAGCAAACATTCCTTAAATTTAGTGGTAAACAAAGCTCCATCAAGCTGTTTATAGTTAATGGTCTTTTTTGATTTAGTGCAGCATAGTTAGGTGTTTTTTTCTGCATCAACAAAACAAATTTACAATGCATTAATTGAAATATCAAACGACACTTCATTGATTGGTATGGCAGGATGTTTCACTCGAGTAGAAGTAAAGGGACCTTACTGACAACTCAACAACTTGACCTCGTTCTCGGCAACTGGACCAATTTGAAGTATAAATGGCTCTGTTTAAGAGCTATCGGGGTTGACAAAATAATATCTATTCAGAGGGATCCCTCTTCTCATTTTCAGGGCCATGCGGATTTGAACATCGGGTACTTGTGCTGGAGGGCAACCGTCGTGCCTAAAGTACCGAGGTGTCAGTCGAGCCATTGGTTAGGTATTCTTCGCTAAGCCAGTTCTCTCATGAGCTGCTACATCAAAGTCTTTTATTATATATTTGCACTCCTTGTCCTTTCCCTGTGTTTGCCCCTTTTGTTATACATTTTACAAGTTCCTATCTATGTGTCCTATCATTCTTTACAATTCTCCATTTTCTCCCTTTTGTGTTTTCTCTTTTAGGGAGTTGCGTTGCGCGTTTCACACTCCTCTCTGAAGTGTTTCGATAGAATTAAACCTAGGTCAAGGGATTGGGCGGTAACGATCGATTTTTTTTAAGAGGCAACCATTACCTTTTTGTCCGTTGGCAGCAGTGTAAAGTGTAAATTGTGTTCTTTTGATTGTAAAAGCCATATTGTGTTTATCCCTTTTATATGTTTCTATTATTATTATTATTAGCACCGTGTCTTACTACCCGTCCGGGTTGTACCCACTTACGCTAATGTGTAATGGTAGGGTGATTGTGAGATGAAATGGAGGACCTACAGTTTTGTTTAACGTGGAATCCGAACCACGGTGGAGGCCTGGCTTTCCCCACATTCACAAGATGTCTTGTCAGAGGTGAAGGAAGGGTTTGGATATATGTTTCCATCCACTTTTCCTGTACCTTCTTCCAAATATGGTACAATTACCTCATAAAGCGTAAAGAGGTTTTCCTTATAGAGATCTATTTGATATTCTATAGTTAAAATCAAATTCTTCAATACATATAAATGGACAGCAGGAGGGTATTCCAAATCTTTGTATTGCACTCTTAGAATTCTCTTAGCACTGCCTGTGACAGTTTCTAGCACCGAGAGAAGTTTTTCTAAGTTAAAACTTATAAGAACCTATCAAAGCACAATTATTCAAGAAAGACTCACACTCAGACGCACACTCACACTTATCTTTAGTGAATCTCAAATAGCTAAACATATAAAATTAATTTCGAAGCTGTTTTTTCTGTATAATTTTATATTTTTAATTTATGTTTTTGTGTACTGATGTTTTTAATAACAATAATGATTTTTTTATTTAAACACATTGAGGATGAGAGTTTTTTTTATGGGCAAGAGCGGCATTAAGTCACGATCCGGCCCTGGGTATGTTTAGTTATTTTTGGAAGAAGGTACAGGAAAGGGAGATATAAATATATAAAAGGGAACATAAGCAACATGGCTTTTACAATGAAAAGAACACAGTTGCCACTTCACATTGCTGCCATTGGGACAAAGAGGAACACCAATCCCTGGAGATAGGTTTCATTCTAATGGAACTCATCAGGAGAGAGTGGGAAACACGCAACGCAACAATAAAGTTCATTATTTTAGGATGACTTGAAATGTAATAATTGTGTGCCACTAATATGTGCTACCTCTGCTTCCAAGGGAATCCTGGGTAGACTCTGGTCGAGGTCAGCCAAAGAAGAAGCGAGTGAACTTTCCAATAAAGCGTGGATCACAGACTCACTCGAGTAATTGTAATACTCCAAACATTTCTGAAACAACATCATAGGATACAGTGTGAATTTAGGACATAGCTACACTTCATTTTCAGCAGAAACTAACACAACCTTGGTTCAATTAATAAATAGCCACAATGAGTGTCTAGTTTTAACTTGTCATGCCTGCTGCTTAACCAGTGGATAGAAATCAGTCTTGGTGGCAAAATTCATATAAATAATTATTAGAAACATAATATGAATAAAATTACTTTTAGTGTAGCTACCAAGCATGAGATCACCAATTTAATTCATGAAAGCTTCGTGTATTAGTAGTATTAGTGAACACCACATAATCCTTACAGAATATTAATGTTGTATCAACGTGTGTCTGTACTTCATTCTTACTATAGTGAGTTTCCAAGCCTATCAACATATATGTAAGGATTTTGAAACAAACAATGGTAAGCAACAAATTTTACTTATTAGCTTATGAAAATAGAAAAACATTAACTCAAATAATTAAACTTTCTGAGCCGAGCACGTTTTTTTGGTTTCTAATTTTGGCAGGAGCAGACATAAATTGGGATGATTCATTTGGGTCTTTAATTTTAGACCATGAAAAACACAAACAGCTCATTAAAAAGAATCTCGGTTTCAAAATATTTGACATGCTTACAACTTCTATTTAAATAGTAGAAGAAATGTCACAATGAATAACTTGTAAACAAGTATTCCTTTGGCTGGAAATCATCTTTCTAAACGTCTTACATTATTGGGTACCATCTGTCAAAACAAAGTAGATGTTCTGACATGAAACTATCTCATACTCTATTCATTTTATCAAATGTGTTTGGTATTCATGATGAAATTACTCTTGTAAGCTACGCACCAAAGAAGAACACACCCCACATAACAATAACAATATAAACAGAGGGAGGGAAAATAAAACCGAGGATAGTTGTGTAACATAATAAACAAAAGGAGGAGTCACCCTACTTGACCAGACAAGTCTAGCATAGACCTACAGGAAGATGGTTGTATTTCTAGATACGGTGGACGTTGCAGACGTCAATGCTCTTTTAATTTCTACTCCAGACATCCTGCATGTTATAGTGAAATTACACAAAAGCATTCAAAGGATCTAATAATGCCTTACATTATAAAGAGAAGTACATTATTTTGTTCACAAAGGAATGTGTGACATATGTTGGCCAAAAGTATTTGCAAATGTTGACTCAAAGAAGAGAAGAAGGTGTGAAAAGTATTCCAGTAAAGCTGAGAGAAAGACAAGTATGCGATCCTTTCTGTGTGAAAAGCATGTTTGTAATGGACATAATGTGAGCATATCATGGATTGTCTGTAATAAACACACACGTGTCAATATTCATCCAATTGAGTTGATTTATGTTATCTGTATATCATTTGTATAAAGTAGTTTAATAGTTTGAACATTTATTATACTTATTTTCACTATATTTATTTTTTCAACCCTATTTTTGTTTTATATCTATTTTATAATATAATCTGTTGCAATTCATACACATGTTTTATATTAACAAAAATAGTATGATAAATTGGATTTAAAAAATAACCCAAAACCTCTCATTAAAACTATAAACAGGTCAATTTGACACAGACTATGCATTTGTGTCAAATTTTTGAGTCATGCATCCTAGGGTTAAGAAAAAATTAAAAATATATATATTTATTTAATTATTAGTTGAAATTGTAGCTATAAATTAAAAATCTATTGTAATTTTCAAGTTATTAACATCAATAAACTTAAAATACCCTCAAATATACCATGTAGGTTACATACAAAATATATCTTTATTTTACTGATACAAATAGTTGGGTTAGTGTTTCATTCTGCCAGCTGACCCAGGTGACCTAGGACACAGGTTGGAAACTGTTATCGATATAAAGTCAAAAAAGTTCCTTTTATTATAAACTTTTATAGAAATAGCTCCATATCCGTGGATTGCAACTGGATTATTTATAGTAGAAATTTTGAGTGACTGATGAGAGGCCAACGTGGGTGGGTGAAAACAACCTACATTAGCAATGTGAGTTTCTCAAAAATGTTGACACACAGTCCTGCCATACACGATCGCTTTCTCTACATCATAGAGCTGTGGTCCCGACCGATCCCGCATGACTCCATCTAGAGTCATTTTTCTTTTCTTAGCCCTCGCCCTCTCGATGACCATGATATTTACAGTTACTGCACTTAAATACTTGACCCGCAGGATTAGGCTGTTGTTGGCAGCTTACCAGGGACGTAGTGTGAGGGTTTATTTCTTCTAAAACCACACAAAGATCTACTATTACTGCCTCTTTAATTGACTGATGCAATAAAACAGGTGTTACATTCATCTCTGCTCCAGGGATAGTGGTGGCAGCTACACATTCCGCTGGCACAACACGCTCAATTTCCGACATATTTCACACCGTTTACAAGACCTATTACAGATTTAGTGGGATCGCTGCCCCAATGTCACTATTATTTATACACTGAATAAGATTATTATGAACAAGTTCCTCCCGAGACTCTGAATTAAGTTGCGGGTAGGCTTCCATTGCTGAGCGCTGCAGGGCGATCGCTTGGAGCCCTGCCTGCAAGTAGCAGCCGAATACGCCACTCTCTCTGCCTGTTCTTTGGTCACAGCTCACAAGAATAGGGTGGCTTTACAACTTTTTAAAAGGAGAAAAATTTACAAATCTATTAAATAATAACAACCATCAGGTTTAAGGAGGTTAGTAGTACAAGTATTTGATGGGAGTTCCCCCTTAATATACCGGCCATCAAACTATTGTGTGCCATAACTCACCTGTATGAAGCCTTCTCCTAAATGGGGAAGAATGTCTTGTACTTCTGTAATAAGCGAGTCTAGCTGGACACCGGTTACGCCATCTATTTTACAATCCTAGAAACAAAAACAAATACAATGTCAACCCTCTAAACTTTCACTTATGGAACTATGTTAAACAGTGAGTTGAACCAGAGTACTAAATCATTAGCCGCTAGAACTAATAGTCTTTTACATCTGTATTTATATATCTAATCCAGAGATTTAAAACAACTTATTTTTAAAGTTTGAGTTAATGTAGCCTACAATGTGATAGGCAGCATAAAGATAATATAATGACTCGTCTTAAAAGTTTTACTTCACATCCATTATTGTTTCCAGCCTGTGGCCCGGGTCCATATATTTCTCCACTAGCGGCTTGCTAGGCCTGTCGTAGCTTTATATGCCTTATAATATAGCTTAGACTAGGACAAGCACAACATCCAGTACCCTGGCCATTAATTCATCACTGTGAAAGGGTAAACTCACAGTTAACCAATAATACATTTTTCAGCCATGCCAGGAATCGAACCTGAGAACCTTATTACCGGCTGAGCTAAGGTGTCGGATTGTCTTGTAAGTGAGAAGCTGTTATTTTCTTGAAAGGCCACCAACCTAACCAGGAAATATCAGTTAACCTCTGAGAGAAATACAATGCAGAGTTATTGTATCTCCGATTAATAGTATTTGTTAGTGAGAGCTTGCTCTGTACGAGTGTATTGGGGACAGGGAAAGGACCACATTCGCCACTTTCATGAATACAACATTTCTGACGACAGAAGACATATCGAGGAGGTGACCTAATTGTGAAACAAAGGTTATCAAGATGCAGTGGCGTAGCTAACACTTTAAAGAAGGGGAGACTGAAAATAGAAACAAAAACAATTTTACCTTAGATCTTCTTATATATTAACTCTCTCCGACGGTTCTTCTTCTCGACAGATACATCTGTCACGCTTTCTCCCCCCCCCCCCCCCCCCCCCCCCCC
>CABFVX010002897.1:0-22632 GCA_902151425.1 Timema shepardi | reverse complement strand
CCTCAGAACCATAGAGGTAGCGTGCCAGCTCCCTCAGAACCATAGAGGTAGCGTGCCAGCTCCCTCAGAACCATAGAGGTAACGTGCCAACGCCCTCAGAACCATAGAGGCAACGTGCCAACGCCCTCAGAACCATAGAGGTAACGTGCCAGCTCCCCTAGAACCATAGAGGTAACATGCCAGCTCCACTAGAAAAATAGAGGTAATGTGCCAGATCCCTCAGAACCATAGAGGTAACATGCCAGCTCCCTCAGAACCATAGAGGTAACGTGCCAGCTCCCTCAGAACCATAGAGGTAACGTGCCAGCTCCCCTAGAACCATAGAGGTAACATGCCAGATCCCTCAGAACCATAGAGGTAACGTGCCAACGCCCTCAGAACCATAGAGGCAACGTGCCAATGCCCTCAGAACCATAGAGGTAGCATGCCAGCTCCCCTAGAACCATAGAGGTAACATGCCAGCTCCCTCAGAACCATAGAGGTAACGTGCCAGCTCCCCTAGAACCATAGAGGTAACATGCCAGCTCCCTCAGAAAAATAGAGGTAGCATGCCATAGTACGACTTGCAGTGGAACAAGAAATATGACATGTATGAGTATAACTCTGTCTACACTTGTTTATGAAGACATTAAAGTTATCCATATAATTCACACCACCACTATTTATATAAATAATGCAAACAAGCAGAGTGATACTCACTTGTCCTCGATACAACAGTTGAGACAATGACCCAGAATGTGTCTGAACGTGTTCAGAAACTCCACTCTAGTAATATCCAGTTTGTGTTTCAGATCCACATACAGGGGCTGAGTTTCCTCCTTGTTTACAAGTTTCTCAAGCTGCCTATACATCTCTGGTATCGTGTTTTCATAGAATTTCACCAGTCTAAACAAAAAAAACACAATATCTCATTTTTTAAATATTTTATATATCTATCACAGAGATTTAACAAGTGACATGATATAGTGGCGAAATCTCTGAATAGCCGGTTCTTCTTTATAATGGACAGTTTAAATATTCCGGCAAAATAACATTGACTCTTAAGGTGAAACAACTTGGCAATAAAGGACATGGACAGTGCTCGACACATATTTGTGTTTAGCAATATCTAAACAGTGTATAGAATTGAAAACACCAGTTATTATTCAGCATTTTACAGTAGGAATGTCAAGAATGATATTGTGATTGTCTCTCTTGAAGGCTCAACAGTCCTGCCTTCCTTCCTCCTCTAGGAAAAGTTTCTAAAATAGCCCAAATATTAATGTGTATAGTAGTTCAAGGTCATACCCCCCTGCCCTTCTGATCCTTCAGCAGCATTTTATTCTGTGCTTGTGCATATATAGAAGCCTACATAACAGAAGGCTTACTGTTCACATTTAATTTTATTTGCATATTTTCTGTGTATAATACAATCTGCACCAGTATTTATTCACTTGTCATACTTATCCTGAATACAATACTGTACAGTGTAGTAATTATATTCAAGTTAATATCCACCATATTGATTAAACTGTGTCCGAGCAGTATGAATAAAAAAAAAGTTAAAGCATTTTTCTAGATAACAGACATTTATTTGATCCCGGAAGGTGTCTGCTATTAAACGATAGCGTGGATATTTATTATTACTAGGTATTTTGTCTTATAGCCTTCATGAAAGAGATGCCGATTGACATGTAAAGCTTGCACTACTTTACCCCATTCTGCAAGACAAGATATGGTGGTGTTATAAAACTTGTTTTAAAATCAACAGGCACAAAGTGTGTCTATTAGGCTCTTGAAAAGCCCGACATAGTCGTTGAAAAAAACATAAACCTTCGAGGGGTGAAGAAATCTCAAGTTGAGGCTTTAATTGGTCTGTTTTTATTCTATGGGACAGTCTATTCAGACCATTGGATGGGTAGTCGTTGGCACGGTGAATGGACAGCTCGGTCACCAGACCTGAGCGCTCCACAGTTTTGACTATGTTGGTTCTAAGAGACCTAGTGTAAAGAGAGAATTCACAACTTGGACGAGTGATTACAGAACAATTCACCCCTACTGACTTGATCAGTGTAAAACAATTTGTTGTTGTTGTGAAGTAGGACGATTACATGAGTGCATTCATCAAAAACAATTTGGACAGTCTGATTGATTTACAAACTAAATTACAGGTAGCTAAAATTAAAAAGTTTTATTTTTTTCATCTTTTATCCTGTTCTCCTATGTTCTCTGGGGGTTTGTATATAAATGTCCGGCAAGGCTATGTATGGCCACTCTTGGGTTTTTTCTGGTTATTAATTTGTATTTACCTTTCAAATTTTCAAAATTCTCTTTCGGCTTCATAATATTAACTTAGTAACAAGGGACTTATGATTTATGTAGATTTTGTTCAGTGTTAAACTTTGGGTCAATAACTTTGTATGGATCTTGATACTTCATGGAAATTGATAGTTAATTCATTTATGTGGATATCGATACTTTATTAATTTTTTTGAGACAATCGATCATTTTGTAGAGATATCTCTCGATCTAATTGTAAGACTGAAGAGATATTATTATAATGGTTATTATTGGTAATTTTGGGACAAGTTTTCTTTAACGAGGATTTTTGACAGTCTTAAAAAAAAACATAAAAAATTTCACCTGTAGTTAAAATGTTTATTCTGGGGAATGCCTATTGGCCATATGACGGTATGATTTTATAAGATCTTAGTGTATAACAGGAATATGTAAAGAAGTATAAGGAATAATGAGGGAATTTTCGAGGATTCATGTTGTAACTTATGAAGGTAAATATGAATTTCGTAATGGATATTTTGTTTTGACGAAGATCACGTACCTTTACAAACTGGTTAGGTGCATAAATAATTGATTTAGGTATTATTGTTCTCTTCTAATGTAATTGTCTTGATTTAAAGCTGTGTTTAACTATGATATTGTTTTTTGCTTCAAGCATTCTAATTCATAATGAAAATCTTTTCCCCAACTCTACAGCTATCTTAATAATTTTTAAGATCTCTATATATTGTTCAAACGTATTCAAATGATAATGCTTATACTTATATATTTAATTATGATACTTTTAAATGAATATCAACAAAGCTACTCCGAGTCTTTTCAATGCTAAAAACAGAAATAATACCCTTAGGTTTTGTGTGTTTTGGTATATCTTTAGTTTGGGTACATATTTATATATTTAGTTTTCCTTGAGGACAACCGTCATTATATTATTCCCGCGACTGGCATGAGTCGGGTGCTCTGTTTTGAAGGTCAATCTCAGATAATCAAAAAACCAGAACTCCAGCCGCTCACTCCTATTGCCTTTTTTTATTTGTGATTTGGACCTCCTACTATGTTATGATGTTGCTAAGGACAGCTCAATTGTATACCAACATTTCTCATGTCCATGGCCTGGCTGCAGTGGAACATTTTCTAAACAAGCGTCTGATAAATACCACACTATTTATCCTTATCTCACTAAATTTATACTATAAAAGAACAACTTTCAATACAAGGGTCAGAACTTCATTCAAACCAAAGGCATGGCAATGGGTACAAGGATGGCACCTTCATATGCCTATCTGTCCATGAGCAAACAGGGAAAAACTTTCTTGACTATAAAATCAACATACCACTATGTTGGCTTCGCTTCATCAATGACATATTCATGGTATGAACAGCTGACTAAGACCAGCTAACCCTATTTTTAAACAAACTTAATTCCTTCTCGGATTTGAGATTCACCTCAAATCAATCCCACAACCAGGCGACATTTATTGATAAGGATATTAGGCTGTCAGATGGCCACATCAAAACTTCGGTACATCTAAAGTCCTCTAATATACAGAAATATCTACATTTCGATAGCTGCCACTGAAACACACCTGTTACTCTTTAGATCACAGTTTATTTTCTCTTTTATTATTGACATTACGAAAAGCATCCAAGTTCTCCTCTTTCTTTGGCCCGTACATCCCTTGCGCATTGCAAGCGAGCCGTTCTCTATCAGTCCCACAAGTGACGGACCAGTTCCCCGCCACCTCACACGTCACAGCTCTAGCGGCAGGTCTCAGTAACTCCAGCCTGCGCCGGACAATTGCGCGGAAGAATGAAAAGGGGCGGGGAGGGATAGTCACATCACCGTCACACCACCCAATCAACACAAAATATCTACATTTTGATAGCTGCCATCCATTCAACACTGAAATATCTATCCCATACAGTCTTGCCATACGGGCTCACCGCATCTCCTCCAATCCAGAAAGTCTTCAAAACCCCCTTGGGAACCTACAAGAAGCCTTCACAGTGAGAGGATACCCTAAACCTCTCATTAATAACCTACTTCGACTAGCTGAAACTCCACTGGGTCAGAACTTCATTCAAACCAAAGGCATGGCAATGGGTACAAGGATGGCACCTTCATATGCCTATCTGTCCATGAGCAAACAGGGAAAAACTTTCTTGACTATAAAATCAACATACCACTATGTTGGCTTCGCTTCATCAATGACATATTCATGGTATGAACAGCTGACTAAGACCAGCTAACCCTATTTTTAAACAAACTTAATTCCTTCTCGGATTTGAGATTCACCTCAAATCAATCCCACAACCAGGCGACATTTATTGATAAGGATATTAGGCTGTCAGATGGCCACATCAAAACTTCGGTACATCTAAAGTCCTCTAATATACAGAAATATCTACATTTCGATAGCTGCCACTGAAACACACCTGTTACTCTTTAGATCACAGTTTATTTTCTCTTTTATTATTGACATTACGAAAAGCATCCAAGTTCTCCTCTTTCTTTGGCCCGTACATCCCTTGCGCATTGCAAGCGAGCCGTTCTCTATCAGTCCCACAAGTGACGGACCAGTTCCCCGCCACCTCACACGTCACAGCTCTAGCGGCAGGTCTCAGTAACTCCAGCCTGCGCCGGACAATTGCGCGGAAGAATGAAAAGGGGCGGGGAGGGATAGTCACATCACCGTCACACCACCCAATCAACACAAAATATCTACATTTTGATAGCTGCCATCCATTCAACACTGAAATATCTATCCCATACAGTCTTGCCATACGGGCTCACCGCATCTCCTCCAATCCAGAAAGTCTTCAAAACCCCCTTGGGAACCTACAAGAAGCCTTCACAGTGAGAGGATACCCTAAACCTCTCATTAATAACCTACTTCGACTAGCTGAAACTCCACAATCACCCAAACCTGAAAAACCAGATATTTTACCTCTAGTGACAATCCAGGCCTACAAAAGATAAACAAAATATTAGCGTCAGGTTTTCACATAATGGGAGCATCCAGTAATACCAACAATATTTTCAAAAAACCACCAGTCCTTGTGTATAAACACCCTCCATCACTTAGAAATCTTCTGGTACACCCTAAACTCGAAATTTAAAATGATACCACCTTCATTGGACCACAACAAGGGCCTCAACCCTTTAACAAAACAGCTTGCAAAACCTGCCAAATACATTATCCAGCAGCCACTTTCTCTAGAAACATCACCGACTCCATCTATACCATCAAAGACAATCACACATGCGAGTCCAGTAACCTAGTTTAGTTTACCAACTAGAATGCCAACAATGTACTCCACAATATGTTGGCCACACCACTGAAACTCTCCGTGAATGAATAGACACCGCCATAGCACCAAAATTAAGAATCCAGAAAAACGGTTTCAGCACAAGCCTCTGCTCATAGCCTCAAATTTGAGGACTACTACACTTTCAAGGTGTTAAAATCCTTCAACAAGACACAATGTAATATGTCTCAGTTAATAAGATGTGAACTGGCACATCAATGGATAACAAAGTATAGAAAACCATCCAACCTAAATATTCGTTAAATTTGTTAATTTCAACCCCGGGGCTACACTAGCACCACCTATCATCAAGAAAGGAATATAGGAACCTTCAGAGAATTGCAACTCCACCAGAAAAGTTTTCATCCTTCCCAATCAAATTGGCATCACTGAAGACAACATCCTATTTAGTCTAACTACTACTACTATTACTATTACTACTTCCTGAGGAAGATGCTATATTATCATTGAAATATCTAAGTGTGTGTAAATGTGTGTTAGTGTTTTTACTTTTATTTGTGCTCTACCTTCGTCCTAATATTCTATCATTTTATTTATTGCAAATTGTTTTTACTCAATGCACTCACATTATTTGATACATTTTTAATGTGATGAATGTAATTCTTTCTTTGAGCATTCAGTGCAGATTTGCAAGTAGGCCATATTATCTGACCTTAGTTCGAAGAGTTGGTGGTGGAAGACCTCACATGCAGGTTGGGAGATGCCAAGGAATATACTAAGTGTTGCTGCAGTATCAAGAACATGAATCACAAGATCTCGAAACTGGGCCACATCCAGAGCGCCACGATGATTCACCGATGAAAGTTTAATAATGTCACTGTGATGCACCACATCAGTACTATTCCCAAATTTCCACTCCACAAATTGTAGGGTCTAAAACACAATTAAAAGAGACAAATAAAGATAAAGTAAGTAATTAATTTTCATCGGGTTTTGACCCTTTCTGGCCCAAATTAACTTACATATAATCTAATATAAATATATCAATTGCCGATGAGGTCAAATGGCTACATATTAAAAGGAATTTTCAAATTCCTTTTAATATGTAGCCATTTGACTACATCGGCAATTGATATTTTTAGATAAAAAATAATATAATAAATCAAACAAAAAAACAAACAACATAGCCATTATGTCTACACCAGGCTTTAAAGGGCTTATATGCACTATATACATTTGCAATTACCTTTGAAGTAGACTTTTATACCAAATTAGTATTATTTTTGAAACAGGGAAAGTAGCACAAAAATAATATATAAGTATATAATATATCACTTAAGTATAGTCAATATCACACGAGCAGATTCAATATCCTCCTATCATAATCGATATTATACATAGTATCCCTCCAGATATGTGTGTTTATAGTTTTTGGGGAAGTCCTATGAATAGGGATTTTAGAAGTGGCAGACCTAATATTATTGTTATACCTTTTATTTGTTCCTATCTATGTGTTCTATTATTCTTTACCATTTTCCTTTTTCTCCTCTTTTGTGTTTTTTGGTTCTCTTTTTTAGGAAGTTGTGTTGCGCGTTTCACACTCCTCCCTGATGAGTTCCGATAGAATGAAACCTAGGTCGGGGGATTGGGCGGTGACGATTAATTTTCTTTAAGAGACATCCATTACCTCTTTGTCCATTGGCAGCAGTGTAAAGTGTGAACTGTGTTCTTCTTTTCATTGTAATGGCCATATTGTGTTTGTCCCCCCCCCCCTTTTTTATATGTTTCTATCTACCTTTCCTGTACCTTCTTCCAAATATAATGCGATTGCCTGATAAAGCGAAAAGAGGTTTTCCTTATAGAGTTAGACCTAATATTCAACAATCCTGTCTCACAATATAATCTAAACTATACATTCGTCCCTTCATCCAGCTCTAAGCTCAGGCCATTAATTTAATATCTATTTTGGTTTTAGTTTATTTATTCAGCGTGGAGGGGACAAAATATGTTCCAGGGAGTTTATTAATTTGTACCATGTGACCATTACATACTTTGTTAAATCCGATGTTTAAAACATTTTCATTGTACTTTTTTTTATTGGAAATATGAGGCACAAACAATCCAGCAGCAATAATATCAACCTCTTTCCCATCACTCTTATTCTTTTTAGAGAAGAAGGAAGGTTAAATATTAACATATGTACATGTCAGAAACCAGAAGATGAAAAAGTGATGTGAAATTTTAAGATTTAAATCCAGTCTGAAATCCATCCCACCCATGTCCTATTAAATATGAGGGTAATTCCACCAGAGAGTTTTGTCCTCTCTCAAATTTAGTCGGGTTGGGGGAGATCCGATATTTCAAGTTTGTGATGAAACCATGTCTTTCCTCTGAAGCCCTGAAGGTGTAGCGGTTGTGTTAAATAATGGCGGATAAACGAGTGCAAAGAAACATATGGTGTCATGTGGGCGCAGAAGCTAGGTTGTCTCGCAAGTACTCATCTCTGTGTTTTACAAAATGTGGTCAATAGATTGATACAAGACCCCTTCTCTTAGGTATAAAATAAACTGTGTAATTAAGAGTTACCTTGATTATGAATGCGACAGTCGCTTGAAGATCATCAAAGTAGGCAGGTTGGACTATAAATATGGTGGAAATAATGTCAGCAACATCTGATTGGCAGTCACGGCCGTACAACAAACACATGTCTAGAAGAGTGGGGATTGTCAGGATGTAGTTCTTGTAGAGTAGGTCACCAAGTAGCTCAGGACTCATGAAATTATTCTGTGAACAGTCAATAATTACGTACATAACCTTACATATACATGTCGTAAAATATTCATATAATCGTTATCATCAAGATCTGTTACATCCTTATACACATACACACACACACGTGTTTTCAGAAATATATAATTTAACATATAAAAGAAAGTCGTATTTGATATAATAATAATAATATGGCTTTACTATAGGACTGTCCTCACAATGGTGAACACAAAAACAAATACATTAGTCTTGCTTTGTATGGTTTGCTGGTGATTGAGAGATAAGTTCTAATACAAACTTGAGAAAATAATTCAAGCAAGAGCTGAGGTCAAGTATACTATGCACCAGGAGGGGTTAATTGCATTATGTTCTCTTTATGTTACTTTCAACAATGCCCTTCCCTTCCTATTGTAACGATCAGATTTTACACATGCCTGTTGAACAATTAATAGAGATAGTTAGATTTAATCCAAAATAATAATATGCAAAATGTACTTAATTTACAATATATTTCACAGCAAATATATCTACATGGTGAAAGATCCTTCTATCTCTCTCTATCGGCTCCCAAGCAAGGACAAGGCAGGAAATACGAGGGGCAATTGCATCATGTTATTCAAACATTCTAGAAGCAACGTCTTTGTAAAAAACCTGTCGGAAAACAGAGATGAGAACAATCCTGTACTGGTCATCGAGGAGAGCTACATTCCTTGAGAGAAAAAATAATTTTTAATAATCACCCAATCGGAGTCAGGACCGTAATTATTCTGCGCCAGTCACTAGATTGGATCAATCTTGATACAATCACATTTTAATCACCCCAGTTCCCTAAGAAGTTAAATAGCATCACATGTGATCTTGGATCACAAATTCACCCTGTTCAATACAGAAATGACATTGAATAGACAATTCATTAAATGAACATTAGTGATTTAAATTTTAGCCCGACGATAAGTTACATTGACCCATCAGTATAGCACCTAAACTCATGAATAGTAAGAAAAATAGGCTGGTACTCTCAACACCAGAGATAACATTACAAATCTAATATCCTCAGCGGGGCCTGAACCACAAACCGTAACACTACCATATGACGATCAATGTGAACTGTAAACAAATAATAACATTATACTGTCTACTGTTTCTCTTGTGTTCACCTAGCATTACTAATGAACTAGCTACTTTTAGACCATTGTCTGCAAACTATAATGAGTGCCTGGTGCAAGTACAGGTGGAACACCCCACAGATTCATCAACAAATTGTGAATAGTTTCAACCACAAATGTGCAGGGTCCTTTACACCCTTACGTACATAAAAACCCAGCTAGCAAGGCATCAATGAGCTCTGATGGGCCATTACCGTGCCCATAGTGAGCATATGGATGGAGAATGCTAGAGATATAAGGAGCATATCACAATGCACAGGTTAGCTGCTGATCCGATTTCTAGAGCAAAAATCCAAAATCTAGAAGTGTTTGATTTTTCATAATCGGAGATATATGTGAGTGCCTCTTTGGTGTTGTAGTAGGTTACTCAAAAGTTGTTTGAAGGTGTTATTTCATGTTCTTTTTATGTATTTCAATTCAAGTATGGCTTGGTGGTGGAGTAATGATCAAAAACATTTGTAACCTTATATGAAGGTGGACCCGATATCTTGAGATCCATCTTCTGAGAATCACAAGAATAAAAACGTGAGAAAAGCTGCACCAGAATGTAGAGTATCTGCGATGGATTTCAAAGCCTTCGCAGTGAAAAAATGTAAAACAAAATTAAAAACATTTGATCTCATTCAGTGGTGAAGAACATACCACTGCAGGCCTACTCATGCAGGGGTCTAGTGCAAAAGGAGAGGTGTTCGTACAATCGTAGGCGGCAAGTCTTCTCACGAGCCACAGCATGATCCAATACTAATAATATTATTCTTTTCTGTCATCATTGTCCTTGACCTTCTTATCTTAAGTTGTTTCCCAGGAAGAAATCTGCAGGTTGACTAAAAAGGTGTTTGTCAAAAGGAGTACGCTGATGAAAACTATCGAGTGGTTTGGAATTAAATTAAAGTATGAAGTTAAATGTACCTAATTAATTAGAAGTTTCCATTAAAAATTAGAATAACATAGTGTTTAGTTTGTTTTATTATGTGGTATGTACTTTATACTTGCAAATACTTTGTATTAAAATATTATGGTGGAGGGTAATCATCCGAAAGAATAAGGTAGAATATCAACTAAGACTTGAAAAGGAGTTTTTTTACTAAACATACAACTTTTAGGGTGAATGTCAAACTAAAATAATGTATTCAACATTAAGAATATGGTTCCTGAGCTAACGAAACTAGTAAAAATCCTTATAATAATCTCCACTGGCAAACGATCATTCTCTGCTCTACAGAGATTAGAAACATTTGAGGTCAATGATGACACATAAGAGGCTGGGCCAAACCAATATTTTACATGTCCACAAGGTAGCTGCACTTGCCTAAGATACAATATAAGCTATGGCAGACGTCATCAAAGTTAGTGCACAGCGCCATAATAGGTTTACTCTGTCTAGTGTAAAGAAAGGTTAAATGGAGACTTTTTAAGTTATTGTGGACTAACACATAATATAAAATGAAAATTAATGAAATGGAGAGAGGATTGAAAGCATTAATATCTGTAAAATACTGTTGTGTTTTTATTTGATGCACTTTTAAAAATAAAGTTTCAACCGCTTATCAATAATATTGATGCTGCTTTGATGATTGTTATTGAATTATTTATTTTTGAAAAAGTTGTAGTCTATTAAACATGTTTTTTAGAGAATGTTTTAAACAATTTTCTTTTCGTGGTTGAGGAAATGCCCCCCCAAACCCTCCAAGAAGTGCAGGGGTTGGGCAAATCATAAAGCTCCACCCCTGATCTCTACTGGCAGAAAGTTAATAAGATAAACCAGAACATTCTTTTGGGAGGGGTGCGGGGTGGGGGACCAGGTCTACAAACCTAGAGTATCTGGTTTGTGGCCAGTGGTGGAATTTTAAAGAAATTTGCAGCTCACTCTACGGATAGTAAAGTGGTAAATTTGTTTTTATTTTATTTAGTAATTATGTATCATTATGATGGTACTTATCAGGTGTTTAACTTTGGTCCTAGAATCTAGAGTATACAAAAAACAAATTTTACAAAAACAGAATATTGAAATATTTTATTATAGTAATTTTATTCAATAGTGTACATGCAATAGGATTTGAAAATCTAGGCAACATATGAGCTCACAATATTTTATTACAATAAAACAGTCAACATCTTCTTTACAGCAAAATGACTCACATTAAAACTAAGATAGAAAAGAATATAAGGTAAAAAAAAAATCTGACATAACTGTTAAAAGGAACTTGAGAAAATTATAATTATTATAATAATACTGTAAATATTTCAACAATGAAGGAGCTGTTCCTTGGCAGTTGCAAATGGTTTAACTGTCATAATGTGTAGGCTAGGACTATTTTCTCAAGTTCCTTTCTACAGTTATATCATAGACTTATTTTTTACCTTCTATTCTTTTCTATCTTAGTTTTAATGTGAGTCATTTTGCTGTAAAGAAAATGTTGACTGTTTTATTGTAATAAAATATTGTGAGCCCATATGTTGCCTAGATTATTATAATTATTATTACTATTATTACTACTATTATATCTAATTTATTTAATCATTATCATTATTATTTAATTAGTATCATTTATTATTATTATTATTATTACTTATATATAAATTGGTTCAGCAGTTATTTGCATGAAAGATCATTCACTATTAAAATTGATTCACATACCTCAAATAAACTTTTATCCCCCTGTGGCATACCACAAGGTTCTAATTTAGGTCCTCTTCTCTTTAATGTGTTTATTGATGACATTGGTAGATATTTGAACTCGTCTAGTTATTTACTCTCTGTTGATGATGTAAAATTATTTTAAATTATCAAATCAATTGCAGATTGTATAGAGCTACAAAATGATGTAATGGTCTTTTGAAAATGGAATGTCTATTAATAAATCTAAGACCAAATCTGTAAAGTTTACCAGGAAAACTAATCCTTTCTTTTTTACTTATAAGCTGAGCAATTAAAACATAGTTCACACCCTTTATATTAATGATCTTGGTATTCTTCTTGATAACCATTATCATGTTGATCATGTAATTTCCCAGTCGTTAAATTACTTGGACCTATTAAGTTTATTACATCATCATTTTAAAAAGTTGACTGTTTTTTATGTCTGTACTACATCCCGGTTAGATTTAAGCTAGATTATGATACTGTTGCTTGAAATTCCATTACCTTAACTAACTCTCACTAAGGGTGGAAAACGTTCAAAGAAAATTTGTCGCTGCGTGCTATAATAAATTCTTTAGTAACAGGATTTATTATGATTATAACAGAATTTGAAACCTCTTAGGGCTCCAAACTCTCTTCTCACGTGGACTTTATTGTGATGCCCTTTTTGTTTTTAATATATCCAATAGCAAAATTTAGTGCAATTGATATTTAGATGTGGCTATAACAATAATTAAGAAATATAATAGCTTTGCTATTTAATCCATCAACAATATCATTGATTTAAACAGGCGGTGCATTAAGTAAAAAGACAAAAGTATTTTACTGATACTCATGTTTTCAATCCTTTCTGCATGTCATTAATTTTCATTTTATATTAAGTCTTAGTCCACAATAATTTAAATTATTATTATTGGTGTTTATAGTCCCGTCGACACATTGAGGTCATAAGGCCATACAATTATAAAGACATAGTAAAATCTCCATAGGGGAAGAAAGTCAAGATAAATAGTCTACCTGTTAGAATAAGAAGGCAGATGAAAAATAAAAGAAAATATAAAATGCTAAAAATCTGAATAAAAATTTCAATATGAGGGAATACCCATTTGAGACAATCCACGGGAGTACTCAAATGGGATATTAAAATTATATGAGTGATTCACCTTCTAAAAAAAGACACAGATGTTTCATTCCATTAAAATGACAAAACGAGCATATTAAAGTATACTGAAATATTAAAAAGATCTAAATATGAGATGAAATCCAGATGAATCACCTTACGAAAGTGACTCAAATGGCATTAAAAAAATGTGCCCGAAGTATAAAATGGACTAAACAAATAACTCCCTCCGTACTGTCGCATAATGAATAACAAAGGTCACATTTAAAATAAATAGCCGTGCAAATGGGTGCATATTTGCAACACTTCACCAAAATGTGGTACTCCTATGGGGAGTATCATAAAATTCACACACTGGAGGTGGATAACCTCTTAATAAAAATCCGTGGGTTAGAAATGTATGCCCAATGTGGAGTCTCGTCACGATGACCTCCTCTCTTCTAGACTTTCGTATAGAAGAGGGCCACCGCGACACACCGTCCCTGATGGACCGCAGCTTGTTCTGAGCAGGGGTCGAGACCCACTGCTCATGCCAGGTGCGTCAAACCCCACGGCAAATATAACCCTTTAGGCCTAAAAATATGACACCCAAACTCGCCTTAGGAAAGAGATGGACTGCTTAGTTCGCCAGTTCATTTCCTGAAGGACCAGCGTGACCGGAAAAACAGCAGAGGGTGAGCTGGGTGTTTAATAAGTCAATTTTTAAAATTTGCTCGTATATCATCTGCACGAGTGGATTCCAGGAGTACAAAGTGGACAATGCCAACAGAACATTAATTGAATCTGTGCAGATGAGAACAGAATGATGACATTTACGATAAAAAAAAAGAATCAAGATTTAAAAATGGCGTACAATTCAGCCATAAAAACACTCAATTCACAAGGTAGGCCAAATTTAAAATTGTTTCCCTCTACAACAAAGGCACATCCCACGGAGGCACTAAATTTCCAAATATCCGTGTTAAAACCCAGAAAGCGAGGAGAGGAGCTTGTTAAATATCCTTTCATATATGATCGGCTGGGTGGTTACTTTAGGAAACTTGACAAGATCAAAATGGCATTTCGGGAGGCGTATCTTCCAGGGAGAAACTCGACCTGGGAATGTGGGGATAGCCTTTGGTAGGACTATCCCACACGTGTGGAAAACCAATAGCATCCAAATCCCAACCAGCCTTGCACTACACCATTTGGTTTCATACAAGACACGGTTAGGGGGATGGAGCACAGGACGGTAGGGAACATGTTCTGGAATGCAGTTTTGACATGATAGATGCCAGAAGATAGGACAGTCGATAAGAAAGAGGGGGGGCTTATCGGCGACAGCACAGAAGTAAAATATTGGATTACTCCAGATTCTCCTAAGTAGGGCATCGATGTAAGAGTCGTAGGGCCCTTCGACTGTCAAAAATAACCAACCAACACTAATCGTTCCACCAAGAAACAGGATGGTGGCGCAGATTTGGCGAGGATTTAGGGATGGAAGTCCTCGCCACCGCAATGACCGTCAAAGTAAAATGCCCAGCCTTAACATCCACGTCAGTATAATGGAATTCATCAAATATGGCAAAGCTCGTGAAATTTATCCCGGTCAGTAAGTTTAATCTCCCATTGGGGTACCCGTGCTGTACTGGGAGGATCTTCAATTTGTGAAAGCAGAATGGGAAAATGATCGCTGCCATATAGGTCTGAGTGAACCTCCCAAAGGAAGTGAGCCGCGATCCCGGGGCTACATAGAGTTAGGTTGATGGCAGAGGATACACCTTTAAATGTGGAGACGTGTGTGTGGGCCCCGGTGTTCATTAACACCAGGTTTCCCGAAATAAAAATATCCTCTACCATCCTCCCACGGGCATCTGTAAAATTAGATCCCCACACCAGGTTATGTGCGTTAAAGTCCCCCAAGATAATATAGGGGGCGGGAAGTTGTATAAAGAGGGCCTCAAGACTCCTCTTTGAAACACGTTCACCTGGTGGGAGGTAGATGCAGCACACTGTCACTTCCACAGCAAGGGAGATTCGGACAGCGATCACTTGGAGATCAGATACAATATTAATATTTCTATGGTATATATTGCTTCGTGCGAATATAGCCACACCTCCGCTAGCCCGATCAAAGAAAGGCTTGTCGGTACGATACACATCGTACCCACGAAGCATCGGGTTGTCATTTGGGCGGAAGTGGGTCTCCTGCAAACACAAGATGGAAGGATGCAGGGAAGAAATTTGTTGTTTAATTTCCTCTACACGAGCATAGAAACCCCTACAATTCCATTGTAGTAGCGACATACTTTATTAATATGAAATTTAATTAATCTTACAATCCATGATACTATCTTTTAGGGAATAAAAATTGATTGAAAACCTTTTTAGGTCCTTTTGCCTTTATCAGTCTTTCCTGGACCTCCCGCTTCAGGAGAGGCTTTTGTTTATCCAGAAGAGACTGAGGCATTGTATCCTTGCACGAAGGTTCATTTAACACCTTCAGCGCCTTTTTATTTATGTCTGGGCTTTCTTCAAAGCACCAAAAGGACTCACCTTGGCAGTCTCATCTGCTCGGCCACCCAAAATAACCTCTGGAATACCAGAGGTAAGTGTGGGCGGTTTAACAGAGGCCTTCGTAGGTTTTGTTTCCCCGAGAAGGACCCGGAGATGTCTTTAACAGGACTCTGGTTGTAACGTTGCTTGACATCAACATTACAAGCATGAAGAAAATACGAGTAAATGAACACTATTTCTACAACACCGAAGAATAAACAATACTGGAATCACCAAAAGTGCCCCGTTTCTCGGTCAGTGTGTCTCAAGTCTCGTCAACAACATCCCTGCCCGCGCGCACTGTTTCCGCACCGAGTGTAAAGACATAACTAAAAGAGTTAGAGGTGTGGCATGTTGAGCGCGAGGTCTCCCGTTGCTTCATGGGAGTGACCTCCTGATGGACACGTGATGTTCTACGCGCCTCTCCAATGATCTATTTGTTTCTTTACTGCCCCTGTCCCTCTGTTCCGTGTGATTGTTCTTCTATGTTCTTTCGTTTCACCTATGTTCCCCTCCCCTCAGGGAATAACGGTTTATAAACTGATGTTGTGTGTGTCGTAAGGTCACTTCTTGAATCATCCGTGTCTTTGACACTTGCTCTAGGATGGGATTTTTCCCAAGGTATAAATTCAGTTTCGGCCGTACTAGTTAAAATTACTCTTTTGGAAATTTGTTATAGGTTTAATTGAAAATTTTAAGCTATGTCTAAATTCCTTTTCGGCCAGTACAATACAAAATTAATTTTGGACTTACATCTGTTGTTTTGGGTAGATTCTTTAATTTTGTAGAAATGACGAATTACGTAGCCCAAAAATGGCGTAATATAGTTTATTACATGTTAACAGTATTACTGAGATTTTTTGCCCTTCCGGCTTGGTAACTAATGGCTAGAAAGAATGAGGGGCATTTTTATTGTAAGTTTTTTATCTTACTTTTTTGAAGGCGAATGCCTGGGTAATATGGGAAATGTTGATAGCCCATACGGCTAAATATTGTTTGTTGGATTTATTGTTATGACTAAAATAAATCATTGATTATCTCTTTTTTTTTGGTTGCCATGAATAGTTATGCTTATAAATTGTAATTCTAAAGCATACAATATAGTCCGTTTTTGAAATGCGGATGGTTAGCCTGTGGCGGCTAGTTATGGTTGGTAGTGTATTGCGGATTGCCGCAGAGACCCATTAAGGGGTCGTATATTTATCTGGAATGTAATTGTTAGGACAAATGTTGTTATGGCAACAGTACAACTGTATAATAATGGGCATAACCCCATTTTCATATTTCCATATTTATATATTTATTTCTTATTATCTATTGTTACCTATATTCAAATATATATACCTATTGTTAATCTTTTCTAAATAAATATTGATTTATTTTACTTGCAATCTTTAATTTACTATGACAGGTTAAGAGTCTTTCTATTAACTCAAAGGATCCTCGCCCCTTTTTCCCTTTGAGTGATAATACAGAATAACGGGTGATGGTTGGGAAGGCTTCATGACAACAAATTGTTGTATAGGTCAAACTGGAGGCCTATCAATGTTTATGTGGTCCTAATGCTCTTCTGTAATTTAATCATTAGTTGTTTATTATTGACCCTCTTTAGTTTATGTATATGTGCCCCTGCCCTTGTCCATTAGAGGAGAAGGAGGGCGGTACATGGTGAGGTCCCCTATGTCCGCCCGGGGGTAGACCCTGGGCGCTTCTTGGGAATACAGGTGGAGGAGAGGTCATTTCTGAAGATGTTGCCTACCGTACAAATTTAGTTGACAATGTAGTTGGCCCAATAGTTATTTGAGTCTCAAGCGGGGACCAATGGCACAGGTCGTGCTGAGGTCTTTGGAATATTGACCACGCAATAGCAGTTAAGACAATATATATTTTGGCTAACAATCTGACTGTAAGAGGTCTGAAATACCGGAGCTTGGCTAGATATGTATTCTTTGCGTGCCTGGTTGTATGGGATCTTCTTTTCAGTTTGTATCTCCAGAACTTTTTTCTCCATCTTTTCCTTCGGACAGGCCCGAGACCAGGCGGAGTGCTAACCCTTGCAGTTGACGCAGTACTTAGGAGACCCACATGGTGTTTCGTGAGCCTCCTGTCCACAATCTGCACAGGTTGGCCTTCCACGGCATCGCAGCTTCGTATGCCCAAATTCCTGGCGCTGAAAACAGCGCCGAGGGTTAGGGACATATGGCTAGACCTTGAAACCCACTCAGACCTCCTTTGGAAGGGTTGGAGATGCAAAGGTAAGGATATATGTATCAGTCTTTTTTTCACTGCCGTTCTTTTTCACTACTATACAGTATACTTCGGTGACATTCTTGAGTGGAGAGCTTCTCACAGATTTTCTCAACGGGTACGGAGTCAAGGTCATAGCAGGTGAACACTCCCTTGAAAATATTGAGGAACCTGTGGTGTTGTACCTTCACCTGTATACGAGACGTATTGCTTAACGGTATTTCTTTAAGAGCCAAGATGTTTCCTGATTGGATGTTGGACGTTGCTTGAATGAGAATGGTGACATCATGCAGTTTTCTTATAGCGACACTTGACTTGGCTGCACCATTTATCACTCTTTCGAGGATAAATGGACTCACCCATTTCATGTTCTCGCCATCGTCTGCTCGAGACATCACCAGAAAGCGGGGCTAGGGCTTCACCACTTCCTGGGTTTCTTCTATTTGAGGGCTGAACGGCCTTACCCGTTTCCGCCTCTTATCATCATTACGGCCCTGAGATGGGCCGGACAGTGGGATGCCAGCAGAATTTAGCAGTACGGTGCTAGTGGACAGTAAGGTTGGCCATGCCATTTTTGGGGACAACCTGTACAATACTCGGATTGTATATCCAGCGTGATCCAAGTTGGTACTACCACATGATGACCTGTTAACCCTCTGAACAGGGAGCCCCACACGATGCTATACATGACAACCTTCGCATAGGGCATCGCCAGGATAGAGGTCGTTGCAGCAAGTGGGTGTAAGAAAGTGCCAATTTTACATCTGGGCCTTCATAAATGCAACCGGTCGTTTCTCACGGTAGGGCACCCGGTTATTGTCATCCCTGAGGCCCTTCTACTAAGGTATTGCAACCGGCGCACTTTCATTCAGGAGCTCAATTACAACGGTATCCAGTAATTGTCCGAGAAAAGCCGGGTTAGTAGCCAAGGTTGTCAACAGAAAGGCCAAAGGCCTCCGTGCAGGATGGACGGCAGGGGGAAGGGAAGAAAGAAGTAAAGAAAGTAGGAGAGAGAGAGAAGGGAAGAATAAAGGATGTCAGTATAGGATAAGTTGTCCTGCACAGAAGCCTCCCCTTTTAGTCGCCTCTTATGACAAGCAGGGGTTACTGCGGGACTATTTTAAACCCCGTCCCGCAGGGTTATACAAAACTAAATTATAATTTAAAGTTGTGTGATATATTTATTTTTTGTAATTATATTAGAGATGGGTCGAATCCACTATTTCTCGAATTCGAATCTATATTTTATTTTTGAATTTCAAATCCGAATCCTAGCAAATTGTTTGGAATTTTAATGATTCACAAATAGATCCACATTACACAATATAGGCCTAAGCTGTGAATTAAGGTGTATTTCAATCGTGCTTTCGATTTTAATCAACCCCAACCACCCCTCGCAAAATACAGGTTAAAATCCAGCCAAACTAAACAATCTAGACTCATATTATTGTTTAGAAATCATATCAATCAAAATTTGAATGTCTTTAAGTCATTTTTAAAAGTGTTGTACAATGAGTTAAGTTTCTAAAAAAACATCTGAAATAAACATATTAGGCCTGCCTAGTTATAGTTTGATCAACTTTAATCATCATTGAAGGATTATAATTTATTTTATTAAGATAGCAAGAATAAAAATACAAATGGATATTTTTAATAAAGACTAAAATAACATGCTTAACAATTAAACATACATCAGAAAAAGTTAACTTAATAATGCCGAAGTATGTTTTATTATAATTTTCTTATATATCCACTATCTATCTTCGTGTAGAAAACAAGAAATATATTCGATTCTTGCGATATATCGATTTCTGAAAATACATTCTATTTAAAACATGAACATATTTTCGACTACAATATGTTCATTCCCATTTTATAAGGCAGGACTACGTTTGAATATTTTTACAATTACTTCAATAATATATTTAAAAAAATAATAAACTCTAAGTTAAAATCAATTCAAAAATAAATAATGAATTAGCAAGTCGTTATTTGATTCTTAAAACTCGAGAGCGCTTACTAAGTGATCACATTACCTGAATCAATTTTAAACAAACAATCGGGATATCGGTGGGAATAAATAAACAATTTTATTGGTGTCTGACGGTTGACAGTATTTATTTTTCATGAAACCCAACAAAATGTCTAACATATAGGCTGTATGCAATAAATTGGGATTCTTTGCATAGTTGTAGATAATTAAAACCAATTCGCTAGTAAGAATTAACAGTATCTTTATTTAATCATCACTCGGGCGAGTAAACATAATATACGTCATGGCGGCCGACTTTGTATCGTGTGTAATGTGTTCTTATTTCTGTTTAAAAAAAGCTGTAATTTTCCACACCTAACAAATTTTTTTAAATAATGATTGTATTCATACTAATTTCTTTTGTCCGACAAAATAAATATTACGGATTAAGTTGTGCTTTTAGAGTAGGCCTAACTAAGTAATTTTTGAATTCAAAATATTATGCTTTGTCTATGAGGTGAAAGATTCGACCATCGAATACAGTAAAACACCAAATCCTCGAATCTTGAATACTTGTCAGGATTCAGTGGATTCGAGGATTCAAAGATTCGTGTGGCCCATCTCTAATATTAATTACTGTACCTCAGATTCACAGTGAGTGCCCAGTCTTTTCAAGACACAAAATACCAGTTTGTAGATCTCAAAGTAGATGTCCCAGATCTGTTTGTCATGACGGAACTCGTCAACAATGTAGAAGGGAGGGGCATCTACAAGGAACGAGTTGATCATGTCCATACAGTCTGCTTGGTAAACCATTTGTGACCAAAATCTGGAATTAACATTTGGACCACACAATTAGTGTACAGGTTGCGATGAATTAAAATAAAACTTCAGCTTAAAACTTATCAAATAAGTTTAGATAGATCTCCAACAATTTTATTATGACATAATAAGATCATTAGCACATTATACACTAAATTAAAAACATAGTAAAATCCCCATATGGGATACACCCGCCAAATATAGCAAGTGACAAATATTAAAATACATGAGACAAAACCCAAGTGAATCACTCCATAGGAGTGACACGCTCATTAAATTTAAAATATTCACCTGACATTTAAAAAGGAGCAAAAAATACATTTATTTCCATTGACAAGTAACAAGTAACAAAAGACATCATTAAAATCCAGAGCCAGGCGGATAGGGGCTAGTTTGTGACACTCCACCAAAATATGATACACACCTAAGAGGAGCATCGCAAAACTCACACAATGGGGGTGGGTCCCCTCTCAATAAAAACCCATGGGTCAAAGATGTGTGTCCAACGCAGAGCCTCGTCACGATGACCTCCTCTCTTCTAGACTTTCGTATAGAAGAGGGCCACCGCAACACACCGTCCCTGATGGACCGCAGCTTGTTCTGAGCAGGGGTCGAGACCCACTGCTCGTGCCAGGTGAGTAAGAACCCACGCCGAACATAACTCTTCTGGTTTAAAAACATGACACCCAGACTCGCCTCAGGAGGGAGATGATTTGCCTCCCTTTGCTTCCTCCTTGCCCCATTCAACATCAATAAGTAGGGATGAAATGGGTCTTGAACAAACACAAGATGGAAGGATGCGAAGAGGAAATTAGTTGTTTATCTTCTTTGACACTAGCACGAAGAACACTACACTTCTATAACAATATAGACCCCAACAATAATTATAAAAATTATTTATCTGTGGAATCCATATCATCATCTTTAAATAAAATAAATGTATTTTGGCCATGCAGCTTCTCACATATCTTGCTGCCATAGAGATGTTTGTTTTCCCAGGAGACCCTGGGGTACAGTCTCCAAAGTATAAATCTTTGATGTTGTTTTGGCTCCTTAGGGGATTTTATTGGCCATTGTCTAAATGTATTTGAGGCGGCAAGGCGACTCAAATATATTTGTAGCTACTGCCTCATCTGTCTGAACACCCAAACCAGAGCCCAATAACCCAATAGCCATTGAGGTTGGCCTAACACTGCCTACAGGGGCAACAGGGCCCTGTGTTGGGCTCAGCAAGTTATGTCGATGAGGGACCCGAGAAGAGCTCCTTAGGGGTAAAAGTGGTGGAGACCTTCTTTGATTGTACGTTTCTCCATCTGGATCAAATGAGTCTCCATTATGAGTGGAGTGGTATGGCTAATATTGTCTCAAGCATAAAAGAGTGGTAAGGATCATGAAGGCGTCTTTGAAATGACGGTTAATATCCTCGATAGAATCCGACTATATTAAGTTGTAGTAGCGGAGATGGAGAGAAATGAATTATTTGGGAACCCGGGTATAAGGGATCTTCTTACTCAACTGGACCTATGTCTTCCATTTAGGGTAGCGGTTAGGTCAGACAAAGTTCAGACCCATGAAATTGGCGCAGAACTCAGAAAGGCTAACACAAATTATTATAAACATCCAGTCTGCAATCCGCACAGGTTTTCTTGCCACGGTATCGCAGCTTTGTATGGACAAACTGCTGGCACTGAAAGCAGCGTCGAGGGTTGGAGACATTAGACCAAACAATGTCCTCTGGAAGGGTAGGAGTCATGATAGTGAGGGTATATGTCCTCTGGAAGGGTAGGAGTCATGATAGTGAGGGTATATGTCC
>CABFVX010002896.1:81826-100648 GCA_902151425.1 Timema shepardi | reverse complement strand
TTACGTTTAAAATGATCAAACCTTCACGCACTAATTTGTATTATCTACATAAGCTCTATAACACAAGACTAAACCTGTATTTAGGTTTAGAACAACTGTCTTAAGGCTAGAATTCAAATTGCTGCCATTCAATTCTAAGTCGTTACACTAGCGCTAATGGAGCGTCTACAGCTCTATTCACCAGGTATTTGCACTTACACAAACATTCGCCACGAGCATTGATTGTTTACTTCTTCTTCTTTTTTTATGAAACTAGAAGTTGGTCTCTTAAGGTAGATGTTGGTAATGACTCTGAGAGAGTAGACCCTTCAGTCGTCCTCAGAGGCGATATCCATACCCTTGAAGATGCCTGCGTACATGACGTCCACCGTCTTCCCCCACGCCACGACGGCCTGGGGCGTCATCTGTTTTCCCAACTTATCCTGGAGGAGTTGGATGAACACGCCTTTCAGATCCTGTAACAAGGTCCCTTTGGTTGTTGGTCTATCTATTTTGTCGTGTAGTGGGACTTATTCGCAATGAATGTATCTTTATAGCAAGAAGTAACCATACTAATATGAGCCCTCTTCCTCCCAAATAACCCTTTATGATAAAGTTATCATTAAAGTGTTGGGGGCGGGGGGCTTGGACACCCCATACTAGCATCTGCGCTTATCTCGACTTCACCGAACTATACTCGTATTATGATGGTTGGAAACATCGAAATTAATCCTGATTGAGCTTTATATTAAATCCTGGATGTTATTATATATATATATATATATATATATATAGCCCCTATACTTTAAATAAACAATCTAAAGCCTACAGGAACAACATGTCCTACAACCTACAACGCATTTGCCTTTAGTGACGTCATAGGAACTAAAATCATTTAGCTAGCCCATCTCATGGGGAATGGCTACGAGTGCGCTGTCTAGATTCTAGAAGTAAGATTCTGATAAGCTGCAGAAGTTCAATTGACGTCACAGTCACATGCTCAATAATGTTTGGAAAAAGTAGTCTAGGTAATATTAGTACGTCTGCTCAGTTACAGCGAGTAGAATGACATCACAGCCACAATGGCAATGGTTAGGCTTCACTCTGGATAAACAACTATGCCAAAGCACAACGAACCAAGTGACGTCAAAGCCACAGTGACGACAGCTCTGCAGGAGCAGTCTAGGAGTAATAAGGATATCATATTAGCCAACTCACCAGAAACGGCTGCTGGCCGGTCTTTCTCCTGCCGTGGTTCTCACCGATCTTCTGCAGCATCTCCTGAAGGCACTCCGGGTCACTGAGGTTGTCGATGACGCTTGTCAGGGAGTACATGACGGTGTTGGCGTGGGCTATCATCTTTTTGCTAGTGGTCAGCTCCGATAAGGGGATTTTGGCCAGACTCGGGAACTTCTTCTGGTAGTGAGGGTAAGCTTTAAACAGCCTACGGGACACACGACACAATATTCTCTTTCAGTTTATCAGTTTAAAAATAAAAATGACATGACACAATCGTACACTTTGTTTACCTTAATAGGTAGCAAGTTGACTTATTGTAAAACGCATTTTTTTAATTTTCAGGGTAACAAAAAATGTCAATATCCATAAAAACCCATTTAGGTGGTCGAATGGTCTAAAGCAGCGGTTCTCAAAATGGGGTACGCGAGCAGCTCTCAAAGGAAGGCTGGCAAAATGACAAGGGATAAAAAGTTCTGCTTTTACGGGCTCCACGGTTTGAGTCACAATTGAAGAGATTACCGTTTAATTCGCCGATGGATGCCCCGTGGTCGAGCACTAATTAAAGCAGTACGGTATTTTGATGATATAATTGGTATTTATGGCCCCGTGATCGAGCGCCAATTTTTACGACACGGAATTATGCCCCGCGATTGGGAGTCCAATGAAGCGGTACTGTATTTTGATGATATAATTGGTATTTATAGCCCCGTGATCGAGCGCCAATTTTTAAGTTCTTGAATAATAGCACAATTGTAAAGTTTGATACTATTTATTTATTCAATAATCACTAATTGTAATGGTCGGAAAACTGATCATGTCGTTTAGCGTAACAATTTAGAGAGGCGGCTGATAACACGTAGTTAATCGCGGACAGGAGTTGCAGTCCGAGTACATCAAGGACTGGACTCCTAGTGCCCTTTCATTGCACCATCTTTCGTATATATCCATAGCTCATGGAAGCTTCTAGAAGTTTGTGTTTAGAAAAAATAAAATACAATATAAAAAACATCTGGATGAAGGTAGAATGTCCTAGAACAGGAAACTGACTCAAATTACCTTTTAAAAATGCATATCGATCTTTCGAGGAGAGGAAGTTATTTTTATTTTCTTATAAAGATTTTAAATTGTCATCCTGACTTTACTGGTGCACTCTGACGTCATTGACAGTGGCTCTTGTGCCTTCTTAGAAGAAGAAGAAGAAGAAGAAGAAGTGCCTTAAGCGCCACGTAATAGATTATATTATTTAAATGAAATAAAATACGTTTATAAAATTAGGACAAAATTACTGTCCATGCTCTCACATATTCTTTAGGGTCAAATCAGGTACATTACAGGGACTTAGGAAAACCCTAATTGTTGGTTTTTACTGTTATCTGATTATTTCCACCCATATTTTCCCCCATTTTCTCTCGGCTGGAGACCGATTTCTGAGAATTTTCAACCCTCTACTTGACACCTTCTACATTATCAGTTATCTTGCTTATATTTAGAGTGATTTGAGCATATTTCCTGAACAGTCACGACTTAATGACATACTCTTCCCCTCTCAACGATATTACTCACGATTCTGTTGTCAATGACACAAGAAATTGTCTGGGTTGGATTAAAGACTTTGGCGCATATTTTACAGAGAATTTAGGGAGCGAGTTCTGGATGGGAGACCCTTTTTCTACAGTGGAAGACTCCAGACTACCAAACTTCTTTCCAACGAAAGAAATTATTGAACTGTCCTGTGATGAAACCGTCAAATCCAGTCTCAAGAAAACTTCTTTGGCAGAGCTTTGGCTGACTTTTGGTTGCAAAGGCTGAACGAGTTTCCTCATATCGCTGACTATGCTATCAAGGTTATGATGCCTTACTCAACAATATATCTCTGTGAGAGTGGTTTTTAATCCATAGTGTACCTAAAAAATAAGTACCGCAATAGGTTAAATTTTAAACCGGACCTCCACTTGAAAAACTCAACTGGACAACCAGACATACAAAAATAGTGCCAATTTATGCAGCCACGCCCCTTTAACTGAAAAACTTTGGGATCAGCTCCATAATTACAATTACAAATTTTGATTTGAAAATATTGTGTTTAGGTTTACTTTTTTTCCCTTTATGTTTGAACGAAATTGTGAAGGAAAATGTATAAAGCTTTTCTCCAAACGTTTTACGGTAGAATTATGGTTTTTTTTAAACTTATCATTACGATTATCATTGGATGCGAGTATATAATATATCTTCTGTACACATTTACTATACCTTCTTCCAAATATAATACAATTACCTCATAAAGCGAAAGAGGTTTTCCATTATATTATATATTCACATCCAATGTCCTTTTTCCAGTGTTTGTCCTTTATGTTATACCTTTTACATGTTCCTATCTAGGTGTCCTGTCATTCTTTACAATTCTCCATTTTCTCCCTTTTGTATTTATTTAGTTACCACTTTTAGGATAGGTATTGTGTTGCGCCTTTCACACTCCTTCCTGATTAATTCCGATAGAACGAAACCTAGGTCGGGGGACTGGGCCGTGATGATCGATTTTCTTTAAGAGGCATCCATTACCTCTTTGTCCAGTCACTTCACAGAGCTTCTAGAGGTGTTTATCATTTAGAATTTTTCCTAGCTTTCAACAGTTAGGGGGCTACTATGCCATAAAAAACAGTTCAGATAACTTCTAGAACTGTTTATCATTTAGAATTTCTTTCTAGCCTTCTACAATTGAGGGATGTGCCCATCAACACCCACCCCCCCTTCCCACGAAATTATTGGTTGGCTACGCCCTTGCTAAATAAGAAGTTGTTATATATTAAAACTATATATATATGTTATATATTAAAACTATATATATATATGTTATATATTAAAACTATATATATGTTATATATTAAAACTATATATATATATATATACTGTGTCATGCTGTCTCGCTGACCTTTTCAAATGTAGACGAACTATAAATTAAGAACTCACAAAACGTCCAACAAGTATGCGACAATAAGAGAGTGACTTTGTAGAAAATGTCCGAGGTGTTTTAAAATACACCAGTGATAGAAGTTGAAAAAAAAACAGAACTGCTTCGTCATAGGATGTCAGTAATTTTGTTTCTCAAAGCCTTCTTATGTGGTGGGAGCAATGGTGCCAACTTGACATTGATTACCGCGGTGGTGGATTCAAACAAATAAAATATATTTTAAAAGTTCTAGACATCCCAAACTAAATCTTGATTTTCCTTAAGAATAAAACATTTGGAGCTTTTATTTTTTATTTTTTAATACAAACATTATTTTATGGGTTCAGTATTGATTATATCTAACTATAGTATTAGTGTTATTTTATAGGAATTGGTGATTCTATCAAAAGTGACAGCTAGAGAATCAGTGGCGTAGATATGATATAATATGGGGGGAGTACGGTCAGGGAGGCTCATATGAAATAATAAAATTAGTTTGGAAATTTATTTTTTGTAAAAAAAACGTTACTATTTTAATGAATAAAAATTTCATCTGATTCCAGTTGATTGTATTAAATCAATTTGTAATGACAAAGTGCATGGTGGGTAAGGGACTATAGCTACACCACTGTCAAGTATTACAGCACTGACCAAAAGTCGCCCGGCCCCCACCCCCAAAGTGAAAGTACGTCTCCAACTCACGCCATGAAAAGAGCGACGCCGTTACCCTTGGCGTCCTGATTGACAAGCTTCCACGTGTCTTCGACCAGTTTCCTCTCCTTGGGGCTGAGCCCCGTAGCGGGGTCCACCTCTTCCCGCTCTGTAGAGGCCGGGGTGCCGCCCCATAAGTAGCTCAGCAGATCACCCATCACTCACACAGCGCTGCCGCTGGAACAGCCAGATTCAGCCTTTTACGTGAGGTTTATTTTAATTTTAGAACCGAGTCTTACTACCCGTACGCTAATGGTTTCAGGGACTATAACGGCTATATTTATTGGAAGTGTACCAGCATTTTCGTGGAGGCAGAGCTGGAAACAATTTTTGTATAAACCACCCTGAGTACACCCGACCTAGATTCGAACCTCGATCTCCCTATCATCGGCACTCCAGTCTACTGCGAGACTGACGCCTCTTGATCAAATTTATTTTTAGAAGTCTGAACATTCAACACTAGGGCTCCGCCGTGGTTCGGATTACACGTTAAACTGTAGGTCCTCCATTTCATCTCACAATCACCCTACCATTGCACATTAGCGTAAGTGCGAATAACCCGAACGGGTAGTAAGACGCGGTGCTAATAATAATAATAATAACACTAGGGCTACTCACATTGGCGGACACGCCGTCTAGGGAGTTATGTTTATGACGCACTGGATTGTCGATGCTAGGGTAAGTTGGGGTTGTAGGCCTACTGAAGATGGCCCTACCCTAAATGTTATATATCACGCATTCTTTATGCTAATGCTGGTACATTTACTTTAAAGCTCTACAATCCTCCTCCTTACCTCCTTAGTGTGAATATGCGGATATTCTGTACGGGGACGGGTAGTTACTTTGGAGTCATAAGTCCACCGAAAAACAGGCGCAGAACTAAAATGTGGTCACGTGACGAGCTATAAACCAATAACGAGAAATCAGCGCGGACCGCGTAGGTCACGCTGCACTAGTAGATACAGATTCAGCTTTGTCCGCACTTCTCCGTAAAATCTGCGTGGGAGAACCAATCAAATTTCAAAACAAACAGACTCAGTGTGCATGCGCCTGCAAATCTGCCTCTACCTTAAAGTGCGGCAGAAAGAAGTGCGAGTATTTTTACAGTTTTTATAGAATATACATTTTTTGGCCAAAATAAATCAAATATTTCTCCAGTAGCAACATAGAGTTTAGTTTTCTGCACATGCTGATATCAACAGATCTTGAATATCTGTAAAGGGTGTCCTGGAATTTTGTCAAAACATTTCCTCTTTATTTAAAAAGTTCTGACAAAATTCCAGCACACCCTTGACAGATATCCAAGATCTGTTGATATTAGCATGTACAGAAAACTAAACTCTACATTGCTACTGGAGAAATATTTGATTTATTTTGGTCAAAAAAAATTAATGCTATAAAAACAGTAAAATTACTTGTGCTCCCTCCTGGCACCTTAAAAATAGGAGTGAAGAATAACCATGAGCAACGAGATGGCTTGGTGGTAAGGGTATTAACTTACCAAGCCAAAGGTCTCGTGTTTGATTTCAATGACCAGGTGTCATTTTTTAATTTAAAGAATATATGATTTTGTTTTTGTTCAATTACCCGCCTCGGTGGCGTAGTTGGCTAACGCGCTAGTCATGTTGAGCTAGACTGCTGAGGACGAGGAGATCGAGGTTCGAATCTCGGTCGGGTGAACTGAGAGTGGTTTTTCCTAAATGGTTTTCCACTCCCCCTCCACGCAAATGCGGCTTCTCTTCCTCTAATACAACCTTCCCAATTCCTAATCCATTAGAGTAATTAGTACTTAAAGCGTGTAACCCGAACGGGTAGTTAAGACGTGGTGCTAAATATTAAATATTATTAGTTTTTGTTCAACATTTAATTTAATAAATCAATATTTGTCTTGTATTCATAGTCGTAAAATGGAATTGCCTATAAAATAATGTTTTTTTCATGCATACCTTTCATTCTCTCTCTCTTTTCAGGGCCCCGGTGGTCCCCCAGTGATCATAGCTTAATTTGGTAATCCTGTATCACCAAAACTTTGAGAAACATTGTTCTAGACTGGAGCGCCCTCGTTCGTCCCCTTTCCCCCCTCTAACGATAACAATGGAGATGACAAGTGCATACGATTAAAGAGAATGGAAAAGGGTCACTCATTGATATGCTCCAATTTGGATGTCTCTCAACCCGAACCCCGCGAAACCTTGGATCGCCTCTAATTCGTGGTCCGCGTGGTCAAACGCACACGAGCACACTCTTAGTTCGAGAACATTAAAAACAACACTTCTTTCTTAAATTAATAAGAACTTTTAAAAGGGTGACCTGGCGGTCTAGGGGTAAGGTGTCAGACTTCTATGCTGGCGGCCGGGGTTCAATCCTCGGTCCCGGGAAAGATTTATCTGATTACCAAACCCTTCCTTCACCTCTGACAAGACATCTTGTGAATGTGGGGAATGCCAGGCCTCCGCCGTGGTTCGGGTTCCACGTTAAACTGTAGGTTCTCCATTCCATCTCACAATCACCCTACCATTACACATTAGCGTAAGTGGGTATAACCCGAACGGGTAGTAAGACGCGGTGCTAATAATAATAATAATAATAATAATAATAATAATAATAACTTTTAAAAGTTTGCTAACTTAAGATGGTGCTGTAAAGAACGCGATAAAAAGGTAAGTGTTTTACAGCTGTTCTAAACAAGTTTTTTTTGGTCGATGGTAAATCATTATTATTATTATTATTATTATTATTATTATTATTATTATTATTATTATTATTATTATTATTATTATTAGCGCCGCGTCTTACTACCCGTTCGGGCTTTACGCATTACGCTAATGTGTAATGGTAGGGTGATTTTGAGATGAAATGGAATACCTACAGTTTTAACGTGGGATCCGAACCACGGTGGAGGCCTGGCATTCCCGACAGTAAATCAAATATTTCTCCAATAGAAACGTATAGTTTAATTTTTTTTCACATGATGTTATCAAGAATTCTTAAAATTCGCTTCGGTGGCCGCGTGGTCTAACGCGCTACTCTCGCAGTAAACTAGACTGTCGATGACGGGTAGATTGAGGTTCGAATCTCGGTCAGGTATTCTGAGGTGTTTTTGTTTTTTCCTAAATGGTTTTCCACTCTCCCTTCACGAAAATTCGGATACACTTCTTATAGGTATAGCCTCCCTAATCCCTAAAACCATTAGAGTAATTAGAATATAAGCATATCATCTGAGGGGGTAGTAAGACACGGTGCTAAAAAAAACGTTCTTATTTATCTGTCATGACTCATGAGCATATCGGCATTGGGTGAGAAATTTTTCAAATGAAGAAAAAAAGTTGTCACTTAAATTCCAAGACACCCTCGACAGATATAACAATAATAATAATAGCACCGCGTCTTACTACCCTTTCGGATTATACGCTTATATACTAATTACTCTAATGGGTTTGGAATTGGGAACGTTGAATTTATAAGAAGTGAACCCACAGTTGTGTGGAGGGAGAGTGGAAAACCATTTAGGACCCCCCCCCTTTACACCCAACCGACATTCGATCTCCCCATTATCGGCAGACTGGCTCAACACAAAACTAGAGCGCCAGCCAACTACGCCACCGAGGTGGGTTCGACAGATATTCAACAGCTGTTAATACCACCACGTGAAGAAAATTAAACTGTACGTTTTTATTGGAGAAATATTTTATTTATTTTTCTAATATTTCTCGTTATAAAAAAATTGCAGAATACCACCCTTAACTCGCAATCCCTACCGTCCCACCTTAAGGGCCCTTCTTCCTACGTTAAAAAATGTTTTTTTTTCTTCCCATGCTTCGCATCTTAATACTCGTCCAAAAAACTAGAATTTAAAGGAAGTGAACCAGAATTTGCGTTGAGAGAGGATAGGAAACAATTTAGATACAAAAATCATTTCAATGCACCCGGGCGGGATTCTAACCCTAACCTTCTCCGTCATAAAGCATATCATTCAAGACGAGACTGATGCCTTTGTCTGCGCACCCACAGGTTAAGTGCCGAGTCACACACACAAAGTTTTTCAAATGTATGATTCAAATCGTACAAGAAAACAAGACTTGAATAAATCGTGAATTCGGATCTGATAGAAACCGTTTACTTTTCAGATCTCTTAAATCTATAATCTGTTCGCGGTAATTTTAGTATTTTATAAGGTTGATTTTTTTAATCTTATTTTTCGTATTCATCCTCCTTGTAAATGTAACTTTTATTGTCAAAACATAATTATTGTGAGACAAGCGTAAACAAATAACTTTTTTTAATGAAAACTTTTAAACTCACAGAAAATGAATATATAAGTTTTGATTGTGTGAACCAACATTAGTAATGATTTTTCATCATGACGTCACAGCTTGATGCAAAATTTCTAGCTAACTTTTTGACATGTTAAAAAAAATCACCTTTATTAAATTATAGTCAATGATACGGGAAAAAAATACAAGGATATATCGTCTACTAAAAATGAATATAATAATATTTAGCACCGCGTCTTACTACCCGTTCGGGTTATACGCTAAAAATAAATATATAATATAATATTGTTTATGCAAGACTCACCTGTATTCTCGTGCGAAACGCTTTCTTCTACGACTGATTTGTATCTTTGATAAGATTATCGAACTTACGAGCCTTTCTTGATACTAAACATATCATTAAGTGAGATAAAAGCGATAACTACTTTTCAAAGGTACGGGCGCTAATCCGCCAATTTACTTTCGTTCAGTGTCGGGCCAACGCGCACCTGTACTGCGCAGAGGATACGTCACGTGGGTAGGGTCAGAATCGTATGCCTCCACGAAAAAGAATGGCTAAAATATGATATGCGCAACCGCAAATTTATAGCTGATCTGCGATGGGAGTGTAGGTAAGTGACAACTAGCAGAAAGTTATGTATTGTAAACATCGTCTGGAAGTATTATATTAGAATCGTCTGATAACATTTTTAATTGATAATATAATATTCACTTTGAATTATTTAAACACTTCTAATTTTGTTCTGAATCCTTAATTTCTTTTATATCAATAATTGTTTAAAATAATATATAAAGGGGACTTTCCATGGTATTCTCATTGTTGTATGCAGGTACGTTAGTTTGGGGGCTATGGGGTTCAACCCCCCCCCCCCAACCTCCTCCCAAAGTTTTTCAAAGTTTTTAATATGAAGCTTAAAGATGGCCTTGTATCAAACTTAAAATAACTTATAGAGGTATTCACGCCAAATAACGTCTAGAGGCATTTAGTTATTTAAAAAAAATCCAGGCGAATATCACTTTAAATAGCTTCTAGAGGGATCCTAGGAGACTATTCCAAATAGCTTTTATTTGCATATGGTTTTTTATATAAAAAATTGGGAACTACTCCAATTATCATCTAAAAGCATTCAATTTTGGGGAAGACCCTTTTCAACAGCTTAGAAATAACATGGCATCTAATTTAAAAAAAATCCAGGTGTGGACCATTCCAAATAGCTTCTAGGGGCATCCAATTTTAAAAACTTGCTTGTGAAAGACCACTTTAAAAAGCTTAGGCATCTAATTTTCGGAAATAAAAAAAATCAAGCGAAAAACACTAAATAGCATCTAGGGCATTCCAAATTTCAAAATAATTCTGGTGAGCCCTTCTTAAAATAGCGTGTAGAAACATCATAATTTTAAAAAATGTGCAGAAGGAAAACTATTCCAAATAACCTCTAGGAGTATCAAAATTTCTAAAAATTTTGGAGGTAGTATTATTCTGATTAGTTGTTAAAGGAGTATAATTTTCAAAAACTTTCCAAACTAGGACCACTAGAAGTAACTTTTAGGACCATACCATTTTCTGATATTAACTGGGAAAGAGGAGGGTATAACGTCCCAAAAAAAGGTTTTTGTTACTCGTCCCCTCCCCTCTCTTCTTACACAAATAAATTACCATCACTACTGTGTAAAATAACAACCTTCTTATTTCGGTTTTGAGCCCTCCCCCACCCTCCTAAAAACAGCTAAACTATTCTTACATCCATGACTGCACGCCACCGTTATTATATAGTTAATACAACAATTAAAATACTGTGGAAGTTCTTCCATAAGAAAATATACAAATCTGAGCTAATACATAAATGGCGGGCGATATGGGGGGAAACGATGGGTGTCCAACAATTGAATATTTGGTGCTATTAACGCCACCTATTAGATGATTTCAGAAAATAGTAAATGTCCAGAGAGATGTGCAATTATTTAAACTCCGTTTTATGAAAGAACGATGAAGGTCTATCTGGTTTGACTTCATTAGTAGCAACACTGTCTTACGCTAGTTCAGCACAGCTATAAGGCATTCACGAGCTAAGTTTACCTGAATGACAGCTCGAAATGTTACTAGAAGTAATCCATAATATATCACTACGCCAACAGCTGACATCTATCACTTTGGATGACTGTAATGAAAACAGATGGTAATATATTAATGTGATAATTAACCACATTAATTTAGGCCAATATTATTCATATGGTTATTTGAGGTCGGACACAAAGTTTATTTATAGTTTTATTCCCCTTGAAAAAATATTAACACTACTTTCATAAACACTTCTAACGAACATAGCCTCAAAATGGCGACTGACGAATTTAAACCATATGATTGAACATAACGGTAAACAAGTTTTTTACAATGATGCGGATACGCAGTTGATGAAAATACTTTATTCAGTTAAATATTTCAAAATACGATAAAATAATCATAAAATCATGTATTGTATGTAAAAAAATGACAACAGTTTTCTCTTTTCCAAGTAATTACGATGCCTGTATTAAAAGGTATTGAAGTATGCACTATATTGCACAAAATCAGTAACGTTCCAAAACGAAAAATAAGTACTTTTAATTATGTTTAAAATATTGTTTCGAGTTGGACAAAAATAAATTATTAAAAAAATGAAATAGTATGAGAAAACTTAAGTTTACGTTATTTTAAATGTAATATATAACAGGTAATTAAAGATCTTTACATTTATAACAAAACTGTGATATTTTACAAGTGTTGGCAACCCAAAACCTAAACATATGATTTTCGAACTGTCATCCAGGTAAAAACCTATCGTGAACGGAATATATTGATAGTTTGTTTTGCAGTTGTGGTTGGCTTATTGTTTTTAAAAGTAACTGTGAAGCACTAAAGTTTTAATTTTTAGTTTGTAAAGATAATATAATAACGTGCTAAGTTTGAATTTTGTTAGTTAGTTACATTGAAATCGTAATGGAGAAACTTCAGGAAGTCGGGGGGCCCACGATAAACATACGGATGGAAATAGGCAGGTCAGGTGATGTAAATAAAAGATCGCTGGTACAAACACACGAGCGGCAACCATCTTGTCACTGTACTCGACTGAAATGTTTTGCAAATATTCAGGTAGATGAAAGAAAAGCCATAATTGGAAAGTTTAATTTAATAAAAGATTATAATGAACAAAACTCAGAGCTCGGAGACTTTTAAGTAACGTATTTACGTGTTTAAAGAAGTGGAAATAGAAATAATATTTATTATGACTTTTATTGTTATTATTACGCCTACAAGGTTAGGATTGTTAAATCTGGCAAACTGACAGAAGTGACGGTTTGTTATAAAGCCTTTATTTCTTTGTACTTTATAACTCTCAAACGTGTTCAGAAATTATAAGCCATGTTAACAAGCAGTGTCGTGATACCAAATGATACTCGAGGAAGCCATAAAAATGACTTCATAAACTTTAAAACTAGGCTATTTAAAAATGTCCATACTCGTATATAGTCATTGAGAGGTCTCAATCGCAATACAATTTACATGTAGGCCTGGACTTTGGCCTAGGCTTCTGCCTAGGGCCCTAACCTCGTAAGGGGCCCTGGCGTCGAAGGAGCTTTTATTTTTTAAGGTGTGACAACAATCTCAACAAAGTTATACAGTTAAAGTCTTGTTAAGTTAAAAAAAATTAAGTGTATTTTATTTTCAGGTGGAAAAGTAGAATGTGTTTGAGTCTGACGTCCACAAAAATCTGAATGAGGCCCAGAAAAGAAAGAGAAATAAAGATAAATTTGATAAGGAATAAAAAGCTTATTCTAACAGTTTTTTTTAGGTTGGAATCGTTCTTCACCGCTTCTAGGTCCATAATCAATACAAATTGCATCAGCTTCTGTCGATTGGAGTGACGACCATCAATCGGAAAGCGTGTCTGACTGTGACGAGCTGCCCCAAAACTTGAACGCAGAAGACCCTGCAGCAGTCATTAAAAAAGATTCTGAATATTCGGAATAGCATGCAGATTCAGGTTTCCCGATTCTATCTGTTAGTGACGATCCTGCCAAGTGGATACTAGATTATGTCACCTACAAATGTCTCGTCTAGCAAGGCTTCAGGGCTCCTTAACTTAATTCACTCGACTCTCTGGAAACATGTTTCCTTATCCTACTGTGGAACGACACAGGTACTGGAAAGATGCAACAGAGTGAACAAATATCTACAAGCTGTAAACATCGAACTGGGTACAATCGCTGAATTGTATCAGTTCTTGGAAGGATACCTAGAAGAGATAAGGAACGTCAGTAACTTTGATAATTATGAGACTAAAGCTGTGGAAAAATGCTGTGAAGATACTTATGAATAAGACATGAAGAGGAAAGGTAAGCATAAAGTTCAGACCGATAAAGCAGAGAAAAACGAGGTATACAAAAATTTTTACTAATGTATGGTAACTTAGTCTAATAATCAACTAACTAATGTAGTCTGTATTAAAAATATATTGCTACACACAAACATTTTGACTAAACATTAGATGTTATTCTACAGGTTTCTCGTTGATGATGTTTCGGAGTAACCCTAGTCAATAATTAATCGACCAGTGATATGATCTTTAAAATAGCATTGATTAAAATTCATTCGTTAATAATAATAATAATATATTTATTTTAAGTTTTTATTTTAGTAGGTAGTATACATTTGTCGAGAAAGTTCGATAGCTTTCATCAAAAACTTGTGAAAAGTGTATTTATCAAAGATTCGTTCATTATTAATAATTGTAATATTTATATAAAAAAGAATACAAAATCGAATGTTTTACATCAAACGAAATTTCATGAACTCTCATCATCCCCCCCCAACCCTTCACATGTTAATCCAAAGATCACACCATCAAAAACAACATATTTAAAATATTTCAAAAGTGGTAATGGCATAGGTCACTCAAAAATATACGAAAAATACTACTTGCCAAAGTGTAGTTTCATCTAACGTTTGTATCTCATGAGTGCATTCCTATAAGAGTTATTTTATAAGATAATATTATTTAAATTATTATTTCTTTGGTATAATATTTAATATTGTTCTCGTTAAATTGATCAGTATAAAATTAAATCATGGATTCAATAAATAGTAAGTTTGTTTTGAGCCAAAGAATTTCGTCACTTTAACATAATTATTTCTTAGTAACATTCATCAAACAAATTTCAAACTTAGCGCAAAAGTTGTATGTTGCATAGAATAATATTTTAAAAAACCTCAACTTCAACTTTTGTTTCAGATGAAAATATTAATAGAATATCTGGGGGACCAATTAGGCTAAATTTGTCTTGTGATTTTATTTTAAAATGATATTTGAAACATCCATCCTTGCTTATTAATAAATGTATTCACTTTTATTTTTCAAAAGTATTTTATATCGCACACCTTATAAACAAACAGACATATTATTATTATTACTAATTATTTATATTATTTATTGTCTTTAAAAACTATGTGATATGTATCTATTAATTCGACAAGTTTTTAAGAAATTTAATCATCGATCTATCGCCAATCGATAGCAAGCAGTTTTTGAAAGAGTTGCAAAAGAAAACGATAATCGATGTCTTTCGAGTTTAATGCGTGGTTCTCCATTCTCTAATGTAAGTAAAACACAAGTTTTAAATCGTTAATTTCCATAACCATCTGCATTGCTTTCATCAAAATTTAGAGCGGATACATATTATAATATTATTTTATAACAGCTCTTAACCTAAAAAAGTGTGTTTGGGTCATGTATTTAAAGTTTGCTTACTAAATAATAAAAGTGGTATTTGTTCACTAAACGTGCTCATAATTTCATTCTAAATGTTTTTATAAGTTTGTAGTAATAGTCCTGTTGAATTTTATGACTGTAATATCACTAAACTCTCAATACGTGTTAAATATTTCTAGGCCATTGACTTGGTTTTGATATTTGGTTTGCTAAGTTAGATCTAACCTAACCTATCACCGTATGTCAGTTTATATTATATGTGCAGCATGTTGATGCCCAAGAAGAATCGCGTGTCCATCTATGAGTACCTCTTCAAGGAGGGGGTGATGGTTGCCAAAAAGGATTTCCATGCACCAAAACACCCAGAACTGGAAGCAATTCCAAACCTTCAAGTTATCAAGGCTATGCAGGTAATTGAGTTTTTAGTGTCGGAAGATTGGATACAACTAACCGTTTGCTTGTTCTGTTTTAATTATGTTTGCATACGAGACATGCTTACAATATTTTTGTGTTTATTTCAAAATTATTATAAAGTGTAGTAAGTCATTTTTGTTGCTAACAATAATCGACATGGCTTTGGTTTATTTCAATTATAATATTTTACTTGAAACTGATAATATGTAGTAAAAATAAAATTTGTGTTGAATCTAAAAACTATTTGCTCGATTGTCCTTTGCGCTGCTTTAAATAGGTTTTCCATTAAATTTATAATTGGTTCTTGGTCAACAACTGTTAAGCTGAGAGTCTGCAACAACATCCCAAAATAAATACAACTAAGGAGTACAGCGACTGCTACACTTACACATCCTAACATTTTTGTTTTGTTTAAGCTAACATACACTGACATCTGTAAACCATTTGTCATTGTGTTGAAGGTTAGGAAAGGATTTTTAAAATTTTATTTAGGTTAAAGGCTAAGCTACAATAGTTACAATTTAAACTCGTGACTATATGGAATAATGAATGAAAAATTAGCAAAGAAGGGTAGACAAATATAAATTTACTAAAAACAAGTGACTATACACAATACACTGACTGTACAATAGGGACTCTAATTAAAATGGTTCCTACCCGCCTCAGTGGCGTAGTTGGCTAACGCGCTAGTCGTGTTGAGCTCGACTGCTGAGGACGGGGAGATCAAGGTTCTAATCTTAGTCGGGTGAACTGGGGNATGGTTTTCCACTCTCCCTCCACGCAAATGTGGGTTCACTTCCTCTAATTCATCCTTCCCAATTCCTAATCCATTAGCATAATTAGTACTTAAAGCGTATAACCCGAACGGGTAGTAAGACGCGGTGCTAAATATTAATATTAATTATTAATTAATCATAAGTTGTGGGATGAGTTTGAAATTAATACCTGAACACAGGAGTCACGTAGAACCAGTAAGTCATGCCGATGCACTGCACAAAGTTATCCTGAATTTGTTCCACGCTAAGACTCATTATCACCCGTGGCTTAAATCATTCAGATGTAATAATAATGTTATATAACTGACATCATTAACAAATGTAGGTCTACCTCTTTTTGTCTATAGCCTATTTGTTATGCGATACATTTTTGTAATTTATTTTCACTTTTTTATTCAAAGATCTTTTGTGTGAGTATTTTATAAATCTCCCCTGCTCTTCAACCACGCTTGGCACCTTTTTATGCCTAGTAGCAGGGCTATGGAGTCGATAACACCAAGCTTTCAATTCTGGCGCCATAGTAAATTTCTTAATATTAACTTAATTAGTAATAAAACATTCACTGCAGTAAATTCCCCAATACAGATTAATTTTTTGAAAAGCTTCTTTAGCATTGTGAATTTATTTTAGAATAAATCTAATACCATATTATATTGCTATAATATTATGAGCTTTTATTTCAAAGCCAACCCGCCTCGGTGGCATAGTTGACTAACGCGCTAGTCGTGTTGAGCTTCGACTGCTGAGGACGGGGAGATCGAGGTTCGAATCTCGGTCGGGTGAACTGGGGATGGTTTTTCCTAAATGGTTTTCCACTCTCCATCCACGCAAATGTGGGTTCGCTTCCTCTAATTCAACCTTCCCAATCCATTAGCGTAATTAGTACTTAAAGCGTATAACCCGAACGGGTAGTAAGACGTGGTGCCAAATAATAATATTTCAAAGCCAGAATCTACGTTCTTAGGGAGAACAATCTGACTACTATTTCATTGTTCACACAAGACCCTTCACAACATATAGAGATGCACACACTGTAACGATAAGGAAACACCATGACTGGCAGTTGATCACCTTTGTCGACAGCCCCGGCTTCTTCTGTTGAGCAAATGTTGTTGGCCCTTCGAAATGTATGAAAGCTCACACATAAATGACTTCTCAGTTGTTATAGCTTTCATTTCATAAGAGCACTTGCAGGGACGATTATCAAACATGGGTTTTGTGGAAACTGTCACAGTTTGTGCACTTGAGATTCACCTCAGGAAAAGGAGAAAAGGGAATTACTGGGTGCATCCATTATACAGTAAGAGCCTTTTGAAAGGAAAATTCCATAATATGTTATGAAACTCTACAGAACTACCCTGCAATTTTTGTCCTCATGGTGACCTGGTGGTCTAGGGGTAAGGTGTTAGACTTCTGTGCTGGCGGCCGGGGTTCAATCCTCGGTCCCGGCACAGATTTATCTGATTACCAAACCCTTCCTTCACCTCTGACAAGACATCTTGTGAATGTGGGGAATGCCAGGCCTCCACCGTGGTTCGGATCCCACGTTAAACTGTAGGTCCTCCATTTCATCTCACAATCACCCTACCCATACACATTAGCGTAAGTGTGTATAACCCGAACAGGTAGTAAGATGCGGTGATAATAATAATAATAATAATTTGTCCTCATATTTCGGCATGAGCTCACAAAGTTTTGATGTGACCGATTCAAACCTATCAAGACACGGATATAACCTATTTGTTAAAAGTATAATATTTCAGATTCATAAGAACAATTTTAATAAAACTTCTGGATGGTGTCATTTGGACTGGATAATTAAGGCACTGTTGTGTACTTTATAATTATGTTTGGAGTAAGAATGGCATACTTTTGTTGATACTGTATATGATTTGTCCTCTTGAAAGTGTTAAAAAATAACGTACACAAATTGTGGAGCCGATTTTCGGCCTTTTCTTTTTTGAAGTTTTTCCTTTCACCTCAAGGATTAACCGAAAATCAATACGGAAAACTGTAATTATTTGGTCGTGTGAAAATGAGCATTTTATCAAGAATGACAAATTTGAATCTCATAAGATTAAACAAAATTTAACTAATGACTCAATAGTGGAATGGCAGTTAAAAGAGTTCATAATTATCAAGTTTATCCACTATAAGTTAAGCTTAATTGTTAAACCTTTATTTCTGAAATGAAATAAAAGACAAATAAACAAACCGGCTTTATTTTTAAGTGACAATTCACTCCAACCTGGTACCACAATTGAACAAATCTCTTGCATAAGTTTTCTTTTAACATTGATGCGTACAATAATCTTTTGTTATGAAGAGCAGGACATCTTTCATTTTCTTCGTTTAAGTGTTTAATATTCTCATCTTACAACATTGCGCACGTCTGTACTCACAGAACATAGAGGGAAGAATGTAGAACAAGAAGACGATGGCTTAGCTGCACGTGTGTCATGGTGGTTACAGACAAGGAAAACCTGAAAAGTCAGGGGATTTTTAGATGACAGGGAAAACAGGAAAATGACAGGAAATTTGACTAAAAATAAGGAAAAGTCAGCGAATTAAAAAATATGTCTAAAATATCCCAGTAATTTTGCAACTAAACACTAAAACAAAAGTTAATAATAACTAAATAAAATAACATTTAATTTTTTTAATTAACTGATAAAACTGTTAATGTAATAAAAAATAAATTAAGTCATTAAAACTAAAAAAGTAGCTGGGGGGGG
>CABFVX010002896.1:65009-81800 GCA_902151425.1 Timema shepardi | reverse complement strand
GGGGGCAAATTGAAAAATGTTTCCTGAAAAAGTCAGGGAATTTTGTAAAATATGTTTGGTAGATACCCTGGTGTATGCATCTGGACTGACTGAACTTTTGTGTCATTAATGACTTGTATGTCTGACAATGATACAAAGGTCAGACGACGATTTAGTAATAGGTGTGTGCCGGCCCTTACCGGCTCCACCCAAAATTGTGTCAGACTGGTGACTAGTGGTTGTGTGTAAGAACTCCACTAAATTGTGTCAGACTGGTGACTAGTGGTTGTGTGTAAGAACTCCACTAAATTGTGTCAGACTGGTGACTAGTGGTTGTGTCTAAGAACTCCACTAAATTGACGCTAACTGTGAGTGGAGACTTTGTGGCATTGTTTAGTCATCATAGGCTAGAAGGTGGACTGTGAGTATGCTTGTGACTAGACTAACACACTATCAATAATCCTCTCACACTTAGCGGCTTTCATTCATACCACCCTAAGAACCATTGATGTCGAACTGCAAGCTTACTCACTAAAATACTTTTATGTTTTTACATTTAACAGAAATTGTGACAAAATCCTAACTGCACAAGTAAGTTAGGCTTAATATGTCTTGCTTTTAAAATAATAGTTATGTAATGTTATTGATAAGTGTTTTGGTTCCGCAGTCGTTGAAGTCCCGCGGCTATGTGTCGGAGCAGTTTGCATGGCGGCACTTCTATTGGTACCTCACCAACGAGGGTATCAACTACTTGAGGAACTATCTCCACTTACCTGCCGAGGTAAAGGCCTGAAAGTAGGGGCGGGTGTGAAACTTTGATCTCCCGTCAGATACTTTACCTTCAACTAAAATTGTACATTTTAGAATATTCAAATTTAGATTCAAGTTTCAGAAGAGATTTTAAAAGAACTGGTTTTGAGATTTAGATTCGATAAATATGCTAAAAAGCATACATTTTTTCACCCATAAAACATTCAAACTTCAATTTGGCTTTGAAATATTTCATATAGTTGATTTTGAGTTAGCTTCATATTGGAGGGGGAAAAAATGGACCTTCCACAATCGCACCTGAAAGTAGTGCTTTTGGAATTTAACTTGAGAACCTTTGAATTGTTTGTGAAGTTGGAGTGATTTACTCCAGAATAACTTTTTTGAGAATCTTGGGGGAGTATAATTTTAAGTTTCCACAAAGCGTGATAGAAGTTTTAAGTACTATTTTTTTTTAGCACTGCGTCTTACTACCTCTTCGGGTTGTACACCTATGTACTAGTTACACTAATGGGTTAGGGAGGTTTAATTTAGTTGAAATGCATTTGCGTGGAGGGAGAGTGGAAAACCATTTAGGAGAAACCACCCCGGTTCACCCAACTGGGATGAAACTCCAATCTCCCCGTCTTAGGCAGTCTAGTATAACTCAAGAGTAGCGTGTTAGACCACACAGTCACCAAAGCCGGTCTTGAGTACATTTTCATACCCGCCTCGGTGGCGTAGTTGGCTAACGCACCTGTCGTGTTGAGCTCTACTGCTGAGGAAGGGGAGATCGAGGTTCGAATCTCGGTCGGGTGAACTGGGGGTGGTTTTTCCTAAATGGTTTTCCACTCTCCCTCCACGCAAATGCGAGTTCACCTCCTCTAATTCAACCTTCCCAATTCCTAATCCATTAGAGTAATTAGTACTTAAAGCGTATAACCCAAACGGGTAGTAAGATGTGGTGCTAAATAATTATATATATATATATATATATATATATATATATATATATTTTCATGTACCAAAGACCCTGATGTATTTATTTAGCAAATCCCCTACTCTACGAATCTAAATCTCCAATTCACCTTTGAATCCGAATCTCGGAAAAATTATGAACATAAGAGGATATATAAATATAATAAACTAATAAAGGCTCTGCGAATACTTGATTTTCAAACTGAACTCGTCATTAAAGCATAGTTTTGGAGGTTCTTCATTTTCAAACTTCTTCTTGTACTACAAATCAATTTTTAAGACTCATGTTAGAGTAGGTTATACAATTCAGATATCAGCAGTTTCACTTACAAATAATTTGGTAATTTAATGCATTGTTAAAATTAATTTCACATTAATAACATAATAAAACTATAAAATTAGCTTTGACAGGTAGATTTTTTCATAATAAAGGAAATTGATAAAACTAAAGAAAAAGGAAAAATAAACTACTAAGAATAAATGTGGTGAAGAAAGCCCACCTAGGGAAAGAGGAAAAATGAGGGAATAATCCAATGCACAAAGGTGACATTTTCTTTCTTCTATAGTAGTAGTCACACACACATTTTAACACAATTAAAATAATATTTCAGCATTGTTGCCTTTATCAATCACAAAGAAGAAAAAGAATACAAATAACACAAACAATGGATTACTCCATTTTGAATTTTGTTACCTTTGTGCATTGGATTCTTCCCACCTTTTTATTCTTTCCCTGGGTGGGCTTTCTTCAACAATTTGATTCTTAGCAGTTTATTTTTCCTTTTTCTTTGGTTTTGTTAATTTCCTTTATTAATGCCAGGCCTCCACCGTGCTTCGGATTCCACGTTAAACTCTAGTTCCTCCATTTCATCTCACAATCACCCTATCATTACACATTAGCGTAAGTGCGTACAACCCGAACGGGTAGTAAAACGCGGTGCTAATAATAATAATAATAATAATAATAAAATAGTAATAGAGCTATAAAACAAATTTCACTTGAAAAGTTGAAGAGAAGAGTTTACAGGAAGTATTTAAATATAATTTGTGTTGTCTTTTTGTTCTTGATTAGATTGTCCCAGCAACGCTGAAGCGCCAAACCCGCCCTGAGACTGCGCGCCCACGTCCAACCGCCCCACGATCAGAGGGCCCCCGACCTGCGGCAGACAGAGACGCCTACAGAAGGACCCCAGGTGCTGGCGCTGCTGGACCTGACAAGAAGGGCGACGTTGGAGCAGGAACGGGAGAGCTGGAATTCGTAAGTCTTAACCTAATTCGGTAAAAAAACATATCTAGACATTTAATCTGGACAGGAATGGAACAGAAAAACTCTTAATTTTTTCACTGTTTCTCTTTATTAATAGAAAATTGTCAAATATATGTATTCTACATAAGCTTGGTATTCAAGTGATGTTGGGCTAATTAAACCTTGGTTGTCTGGTTGTTTAATACATACCATTCAACCTTTAGTTGTTTAGAAAACACTTTACAGAACAATATAAAGCAAAACTTTTTTTTTTTATTTGAAGTGCAATGCATATCTAACTAATTTGAAATATTTAAAATACAAACTATCGGAACTCATCAGGGAGGAGTGTGAAATGTGCAACGCAACTTCCTAAAAGAGAAACCCATAAAAAAGGAAAATGGTAAAGAATGATAGAACACATAGATAGGAACATGTAAAAGGTATAACATAAAGGACAAACACAGGAAAAGGACAATGAATGCAACAATGTAAAGTGTGAACTTTGTTCTTCTTTTCATTGTAAAGGCCATATTGTGTTTGTCCCCCCTTTTATTTGTTTCTATCCACCTTTCCTATACCTTCTTCCTAATATAATACAAATACTTCATAAAGCGAAAAGAGGTTTTCCTTATAGAGTTATATTAATAATTGATTTAGTATTACTAAAAATAATTTGGATCACTTCTGAGGTATCTCTCCTTATATTGTTAAATAAATTGTTTATTATTCACTTGTTCCAGCGTGGCGGATTCGGAAGGGGAAGCAGAGGACCACCACCACAATAAATATTTGCTATGTGTAAATTACTAAATTTATATATTTCTTACCACAAATAAAAACTCATGTGTGGAATATGTATTTTTTTCTTTTAACACCAACGAACATATAACAAACTAAGAATATACTTTTTATTCCCTTTTTTTATTATTGGTTTATTTTGATTTATCATTTGTGTCGGGGTTGTATTTTCATTTAGATTAAAAAATAAACACTTTAGGAAATTTACACTTGAAAAATTAATTTTATATATTCACTTTCATGGTAAGTTAATATGAACCATGTATACCTTCATCTCTAAAAGTGTCATTAATGTTTTCTTGAAATACATCTAAACATATATGTTACATAGTGGAGGTAGGCAGCGCGTGCTAAAATTAAATGCTAATCAATTAGTACTATGTATGAAAAAAGTGCATAGAGCAAAAACATTTAGTAATGAATAAAATGATAAAGTATTAGGAAAAAAGTAGGAACACAAATAAAAGAAAAGACACTAACACAAATTTACACACACCTCAATATTTCGATGCTATTAAAGCACCTTCCTCAGGAAGTAGTAGTAGTTTAAAATGTGCATCTCAATTCTCAAGGTCAACATGTAATTTTTAAAGTTGTCTTTACACCCCTCTACCACGTGTCTTTAGCTAACATCAAGTCATGGTTATGCACATGTGTGAGGGTTGATTTTGCTATAGAAAGAAGAAACCAAAAAGGAATGTGTCAAACAACAATTTAAAGTTATACTGGTGTAAGTCATTCTTTTAATGTCTTGGAGCCAGTTTCATAGTCAAATTTAGTACCCCTCAAGTGCAGCGCTACACTAAATACAAGATGACACCTACCTAAACTAATGGAATGGGCCGTTCTCACATAGGAAACTGGCCTATACCATTCTGGTTTAGGTAGGTGTCGTCTTGAACTTAGTGTAGCACCACACTTGAGGGGTACTAAATTTGACTATGAAACTGGCCTTTAATATGATTCCAATGAAATCTTAACTTATATCGCACTATCCAGCAGTCCATCCCTTTAGGTTGATAGCTTTTAATGTCAGGTAAAGTGACAATCTTAAAATAAAGTTAATAATAAATAAATAAAATAAAGTAATTTTAAAGTAAAATCTTATAAGAAATGTTTGAATAATGAATAGTGACTGGACAAACTGGAAAATGGTTCTATAAAAGTTAAGGAATTTTAAAATTTACTTTGGTTGGACACCCTGATTTTTCTGAGTGTTTTAAAAAAAAAAAGCTAATATCACACATTCTATTGGTTCATATTTGTTCTTTTAATTTGTACATTTTTAAAAAATATGTTCTCACTGATATGTGTTTTGGTTTTATTAGTTGAGATATTCATGAATGGTTGAGTGCTGTGAATTTATCTTTATTACCTACTTAAAGAAACATCTCAGATTTTATTTAAATTTTATACTAATGGAAATTGATAAAAATAAAGAGATAGGAAAAATAAACTTAAAGAGTAAATTTAATGAAGAAAGCCCACCTAGGGAAAAAAGAAAAAATGTGGGAAGAATCCAATGCACAAAGGAGACATCTTCATTTCTTCCGTCTTCTACATTAGAAGTAGTCACTCATTTAAACACAGAAAGAAGAGGGAATACACTTTACACAAACACTGGATTAGTAATCCGTTGTGGAATCCAGCTATCACCTTCAACAGCAAAGTTACCAAATTGGAATACAGGATCCCTGTTCATTACAATTCCAAAACAAATAACTTGGTATATCAACTACAGTGCAAATCATGTGATGCAGAATATATAGGCCTTACTACAAGTTCTTTCAGACAGCGAATGAACACTCCTTATTTTGACACAAACCACAAAGTTCCGGACAAGCCTGTACCCATCCATGCTGGTACCCACGACCAGGATTTTCAAATCCGCTACACCATCAAGATATTAAGAAGGTCCAGATCCAAGAATATGGATGGCATCATATTGTGAAAGGTTCCAGGTGAATCTGAGAGTGCTATGGTTATTTAACCAGTTCAAGAACTTTAGTAAACTAGTTTCAGAATCTATCTAAATCACGAACTATGACATGTTCCTCTCGGTATGAATACATGTGGAATATTATTATTATTATTATTAGCACCGCGTCTTACTACCCGTTCGGATTATACGCACTTACGCTAATGTGTAATGGTAGGGTGATTGTGAGATGAAATGGAGGACCTACAGTTTAACGTGGAATCCGAACCACGGTGGAGGCCTGGCATTCCCCACATTCACAAGTTGTGATTAATACACGTCTTGTCAGAGGTGAAGGAAGGGTTTGGTAATCAGATAAATCTGTGCCGGGACCGAGGATTGAACCCCGGCCGCCAGCACAGAAGTCTGACACCTTACCCCTAGACCGCCAGGTCACACACGTGGAATAATTTACAGGAAAAGGAAGGGCGAAAAAAATAAATGGCGGATTGTGTTACTTACAATCCCGCATTCCTTTCACCTTCATTTACAATACATTAAAGTTGTAATATCCACTATCATAATAACGAATTTTATTTCATGAATTAAAATTGATTACAAGAAATCTAAGCAAATAATTAAAATAAAAATCTGTTTTACTAAATTTGATCATTAATTCAATTATGTTATTATTTGGTTGGCGTAGTTGGCTAACGCACTTGTGTTGAGTTTGACTGCTGAGGACGGGGAGATCGAGGTTTGAATCTCGGTCGGGTGAACTGGGGGTGGTTTTTCCTAAATGGTTGGCCACTCTCCCTCCACGCAAATGCGGGTTCACTTCCTCTAATTCAACCTTCCCAGTTCCTAATCCATTAGAGTAATTACTACTTAAAGCGTATAACCTGAACGGGTAGTAAGATGTGGTGCTAAATATCATTTTTATTTGGTACTGACACCAGCATAGCAACAGAGCTGCCGCAAATACTTTATGTAAATATAAATACATATTCTATATTGGTTAAATTGAATTTTTCATATTAAATTTTAATCAAAAGTTCTTGTAAGTCCTAAGTGCCCAAAATACATCATATGTGAACATATATGACGGCATTAAATTTAAAACCATGCCGCTTAATCTTTCCTGGTGTTGTTTATAAACAATTATAACCTCGTTTTGTTTAGTGATCCACACAAATAGCAAATAGGGGATCATAAAGACGCCCAGCTGTTATCCAAGCATTTAAAAGCAAGTTTGCTCATGTCAGTATAAATTAGAAACTGGGCAATGTTAATGTAGTTGAAATGGCCTCAGGATTAAATTGATTAGCAATAAAGATATAAATACTTTTCTACTGAACGCTTGACACATCTTTCAAATATTTATCTTAGTTATATTTTAATGATTTTCAGTGAATATTTTACAATCATACTAGCTATAACGAGCCTCATAATCTATAACCATTACCATAGATATATTTTCTAGTAGTTGGATGTTTGTCTGCTAGGTAGCAGTAGTCTTCAGTATCTTAGTTTGAAACAAGGTAGCGCTAGTATTTAGTTTATGCAACAACATTTTATTTTGATTAATTTCCTTTGGCCTACTATTTATTCATAAGTCCACTATTTTATTACAGGCATGATGTGAAACAATATATGTTTTGTTAGAAATGTTTTATTTTATCAATCAGTTGATTTATTTTAAGTTTACGTTTCTCGATCTAAGGGGCGATGCTCAACTTTTGGACCAGATAGGTAGCGCTGGTGTCGTAGATCAAATTAAAAAAGGAATCTTAGTATGTTTAGAAATGTCTGGTGGAAAGCTGTTTACATTTCGTGTGTTTGAATGAAAGTTTAAATACGTCTGAAGAAATAAGTTATGTCGCAGGAAGAGTTCTATTGCCATTAGGATGTTAGTGGCGAAGTGGATCGCCCTAATAAGCTGTTTCCAAACCTGCGTGAACAGTAAGTAAATTTTTTTTTAGATTTGTCAATCAGAAGATGCTCACTAAAAGAACCATGGTGAACATTGTCCGGGTGTTGCCTCATGGAAACTTCCCCTTTTCTTAGGTTTTGGGCTAGCGTTTTAAAATATATTGTTTGTCATATAGTTTCTCTCCTTTATGATGGTTAAATTACAATCATATGTATTTTATTTTCAAAGCTTTATTGATTCTTTTCACTATTGTAATGTACTATTTTGGTGCTTTATTTATGTTCACACAGTTTCACTGTAGGTACTACGTTAGTAAACAATCACTTTTACATTGTAAACACTTTTCTGAACTAGTTTGTAATAAACTAACCTAGGCCCTAGTGTTAGTTCCTAATGTAGAAACTTAAAAAAAACTCTTAATGCTAACAATATTTTTTAATGATTTATTTTAATTCCATTAACTTATCAGTAAGTCTTAACTTTTTTTTGTTTATATTGATATCTCATTGTTGCAGATTGGATAATCATAGAATAAAATTAATACCATACAAACGAATTATAATGATGAACTAAAACCCATGATTTAATGTGTTTGTATTTTTGTGCTGAAGATGAATATGAGCTTATAGTAATGTACATGTAGTTTAATTTATAAATATATTTTTACCACAGTATTTTATAATTTTGTGGGTTTTGGCTTTTTGCGTCACACTAAGATGGGTATCTCGACAATTTTCCCAAATTTCGGTTTTCTAGCTCTTAGCGAAGTAGGAAAAATAATCTTGGTAAATAAACATTAATATTATGTACTCTAGTGCAAGGACGCATGCATACATACATGGGTGGAAATCATTTAAATTAATAATTATCAATGAGATAGCGAATCAATATTTGAAATTTTCTTATATAGGTCTATATAATTATGATAAACCTTGTAATAATTTTCCAGTTGTGTACAGGTATGTCTTTAAATTGCTACGCTTTTGATAAACTCTATGAAATTTACTAGCAATGTTATATTTTTGTTTATTAAGATGTTTTGTAAAAAAAAAAATTTTTGTTTATTTATATTTTCCAAATTTCAAATTATGATTAAAATTGATGAAACACATTTTAATTTTGTGATGCATTAAAAAAGCTAAACAATGTTTTTCACTTTGTTTTACTACTCATCTGGTTAGGCACTCTTTTTAATCACTATATTATTATTTAGCACCGCGTCTTACTACCCGTTCGGTTTATACGCTTTAAGTATTAATTACGCTAATGGATTAGGATTTGGGAAGGTTGAATTAGTGGAAGTGAACCCGCATTTGCGTGGAGGGAGAGTGGAAAACCATTTAGGAAAAACCACCCCCCCATGTTCACCCGACCGAGATTCGAACCTCGATCTCCCCGTCCTCAGCAGTCGAGCTCAACACGACTCGCGCGTTAGCCAACTACGCCACAGAGGCGGGTCTTAATCACTATATAAATAGGGTATAGTTTTGTAAGGAAGAATTTTGAGAAAATGGGTGAGGAGAGGGATATAATTTAAGAAACAATACATCTACTGATCACGGACGCACCAATGTAGGTAATCTAAATAATGGTTGTGCAATTCATTTACATGAAATTGTTTTCATAATTGAAGCTAGCAAACTTTTCATTTCAAAATTAGTGATAAAAAATAAGCACCTACACCTATCAATAAACTTATTATTATTATTATTATTAGCACCGCGTCTTACTACCCGTTCGGGTTATACGCACTTACGCTAATGTGTAATGGTAGGGTGATTGTGAGATGAAATGGAGGACCTACAGTTTAACGTGGAATCCGAACCACGGTGGAGGCCTGGCATTCCCCATATTCACATGATGTCTTGTCAGAGGTGAAGGAAGGGTTTGGTAATCAGATAAATCTGTGCCGGGACCGGGGATTGAACCCCGGCCGTCAGCATAGAAGTCTGACACCTTACCCCTAGACCACCAGGTCACCTACATCAATAAACTTGCTTTGAAGTCTCCATTTACAAAACATATATTGTACAGTCCAATTTTCATAGGAAGAACCTTATTCTACATCTAAAAAAAGTCAATTCGTGTGATATACAGATATCACTTTTATTAAATATATTATCAATACTTTTTATATCACTAATATAATAATAAAAAAGGCCTATTTAAATGTTAATGATGTTGATTGAAAAGGTTTGTATTTTCTAAAAGAATCTTACTATGAAAATTTGACTCTATTAAGTTACAATTTGACATTTAGAAAAGAAAAAAAAAACTAATAACTTAATAACAATAAGTTTAAGTTTTGAAAGCCTCTTTTGGACCTTTTTTTACTGCGAATCTTGTTTTGATTAAATTAAAATATAAGCTACCTATTGTTCTTTTTAATGATCTTAGCTTGATACCATAACTTACTTATTAACACGTTTGAGAAAGCGAAATACAATACCTGCACATTAATATTTTTTTATTTTACCTCCTATTTAATCTTATTTGGGAATTATTATGTTTCCATTTCATGATGCACTAACGTGATACAATTTACTTCTAGTTTTAATCACCGCTTAATGTTCTAGGCCTAATACCCTAGTTGGTTAGGGATGAGGTAGGTTGAATTTATAGAAAGTGTACCCGCATTTGCGTGAAAAAAAGAATGGGGAACCCATTTAGGGGGGGGGGGACTCTCAGTGCATCCGACCGGGATCGAACCACGATCTCCCCATCATCAGCAGTCTAGTCTACTGCCTTAGACTATGCAGCCACTGAAGCGGGTAAAATTTATTTTAATCGATGCATGTGTGTACGTAATTATGGCAGTCTCTAATGTCTTAAAAAAAAGTAGATTCAAGTCTAAAAATAGCTTTTGAGCTGTAGGATTAATCCTACTCTATACTTAGGGCCAAACATGAACTATTTCTAATTATGTGTGTAAGTAAGTATACATTAAAAAATGCCAGCATTAATTTGATAGTATTATTATTATTATTATCAACGCGTCTTACTACCCGTTCGGGTTATACGCACTTACGCCAATATGTAATGGTAGGGTGATTGTGAGATGAAATGGAGGACCTACAGTTTAACGTGGAATCCGAACCACGGTGGAGACCTGGCATTCCCAATTTGATAGTAAAATGCTTCCCTATACTCTATAAGGGAAATGGTAAAACGGCCAGGGGTTTCATTATTTTTTAAGTTGAAACCAAAATGTTTACACGACTTTAAATTAAAAATTACACGGCTACTTTTTTTTTTCATATTTAGAAACGTCACTAAACTTAATTTTTGTTTCTATAAAAAAATCATTTTGACCTCATTTCATTTTTTTTTAATAAGGTTTTCTTGGTGTTGCTCATTTGAAAAGCCATACCTAAGATAAACATCCACAAAAAATTTCTTTAGATTTTGTAGAAAAGGTGACTTGGTTTCTTATGTTAATACTTTTTTTTTTGTATTTATTTATTCTGTTGGTGTTGTGTGGCTGGCCTGTCAAGTTTCTTTCATCCCTACTCCCCTCTTTCCAGTCCTAAAGTTATCTCCCCCTCCCTTCTCACACTTTTTTCTCTAAGTTTTTTTTGTGTGCGTGCTCTTGTTTGGGAGTTTTACAAGACCCTTGTTTGCTCTCACAACTGGCCAGCCAGGAGCCAGCTACCTCCTTCATGCCTCTACTCTCCTGATACCTTTGGGCCAAGACACCTGTCCAAGACTTCCTTCGGTGGACCCCTTAAAACTTCCTTCACACATGGAAGTTGTTCTTTTCATACCTGCCCGGCCTGATCTGTTGTTGCCAATACTGAATTTAAATTTCAATACTAATTATCTGATCTTAATTACACACAACGAGAAGTAAAGTGTACATTTCAATGGATGTCAGACATTCACTTTTAACCAACCAATTAGGGTTTTTATTTCAATGGGGTAGTCATAAATTTAGCAATGACGGATTGCAAGACCGTAGCCACCCCAAAGTTGAAGGGGTTTGAACAGCTCCCCAATCGCCGTAGATGGAAAAATTTCATAAACATAAATGCCCCTAAAAGATATTGGGGCAATTTTTTTTACGGGTAATGGTTAGTTACTAAGGTAGAAACTTACTTAGAGCACTTCCCCTAAAATTCCAAGAATTCGCATAGACCACAGTAAATTTCATAAGAATGAATTGATTCATAGTGGATTTTTTTTATTATTATTTAGCACCGCGTCTTACTACCCGTTCGGGTTATACGCTTTAAGTACTAATTACGCTAATGGATTAGGAAGGTTGAATTAGAGGAAGTGAACCCGCATTTGCGTGGAGGGAGAGTGGAAAACCATTTAGGAAAAACCACCCCCAGTTCACCCGACCGAGATTCGAACCTCGATCTCCCCGTCCTCAGCAGTCGAGCTTCAACACGACTCGCGTGTTAGCCAACTACCCCACCGAGGCGCATAGTGCATAGTGGAAAAAAAAAGTTTTAACATAATATTGATATAAAATCAATTAACCAACTTAGAATTGGATAGTAAAAAACTTAAAAAAACCTATTTTGAATATATTGAACACAAGAACATTTTAATATTCGGCTTGGCATGATGGAATTTAACATTTTCCCTCAAAAAGCAGTGCCGGAACGGCGTTCCCGCTCCACTAAATCCCTGGTTTATTTTAATTAAGATAGGTGAGTGGATTATATTTATATCGTTAGAAAATTGTCGACAATTTTTCTTATGTTTTCTTCTATTTTTAATAATATTTAATTTGTGATTTTTGTAAAATTTATCGACAGTGTTCGATTAAAAGGTTAAGGGGTGTAACTCCAGGTGAGCCTTCCTAAATGGTTTCACACACTTTATCGGTGAATCTGGCATACTTTACTTTGCGGGTTAGGTGTGTGTGTGTGTGTGTGTGTGTGTGAAGGGGACGGGGGGACCGGGGGCATGCAAACTGAAAGTTACATACATAACTAAAATTACAATACCAAAATAGGGTTTCCATGGTAATACAAAGAATGATTATACTGATGAATGATGAACAACTTCGCTCACAACAGAAAAAAACCCAGGAAATCAGCTAGAAAAAAAAATCAATTTATTTTTAGAAGCTACTATTTTAACTAACATTCTGGCNNNNTTCGGGTTATACGCACTTACGCTAATGTGTAATGGTAGGGTGATTGTGAGATGAAATGGAGGACCTACAGTTTAACGTGGAATCCGAACCACGGTGGAGACCTGGAATTCCCCACATACACAAGATGTCTTGTCAGAGGTGAAGGAAGGGTTTGGTAATCGGATAAATCTTTGCCGGGACCGAGGATTGAACCCCGGACGCCAGCATAGAAGTCTGACACCTTACCCCTAGACCACCAGGTCACCAGCTCATCGAATAGTATGCATATGTTACGTTGAAATAAGGTAGGATTGGAATATAAGAATCATGAAAGGAAAGGTTTATTTATGGTTTGTTTTTTTAAATTCACATGTTGGCGAACTTGTTGAACTCGAAACTATTTTGTAAAATTGTTTTGAATTGATAAACGCGCCCTTCCACGCAAATGCGTGTAGATTAAAATCTACTTATTGTAAATATGCATTGATCACGTGTTGTAAGGTAATGTTATTTTTGAGACGATAAAATATTTGATTTTTTTTTAGACCAATGGAAGTGGAGGGTGACGTCTGTGGCGGCGATCATTGAGGTTGTGTGACCAATGAGATTTTTATTTTTCTTCTTTTTGCTAGGTTGTGGGAGGGTAGGGATGGGCACTGGGCAAGGCGATTGGCAAGAAGGACGCGCGTTAAGGGAAAATATGCCTATATATACCAGCGCACGCAAATGTTTCTCCATTCAATATATATATGTATATATACCCGCCTCGGTGGCGTAGTTGGCTAACGCGTTACTCGTGTTGAGCTGCTCGACTGCTGTAGACGGGGAGATTGAGGTTCGAATCTCGGTCGGGTGAACTGAGGGTGGATTTTTCCTAAATGGTTTTCCACTCTCCCTCCACGCAAATGCGGGTTCACTTCCTCTAATTCAACCTTCCCAAATCCTAATTCATTAGAGTAATTAGTACTTAAAGCGTATAACCCGAACGGGTAGTAAGACGCGGTGCTAAATATTATTATATATATGTGTGCCCCCCCTTCCCCTTCGACACCCTCTTTTACAATTTCTAAATTCGTGTGTGACTGTCAGTAAAGTTATCCTGTCCAGATCCAGTGGAGGACATGAGGCCCAGTTGTAACAGCCTCCTTGGAGCGAGGGTCGACAGTAAATACAGCCCCGCCCTCCTTCAACCCTGGCGCCCGGCGCTAGCCCGGCTGGCTAGTATTTGTCAACGCATCTCTCTCCCTCTACAAGTTTTTTTTGTTCATTAAAAGAGGGCTAGTTCAGAATTTGTAATGTTTTAGTTGAGAGGAGCGAGCCATTCAAGCAGAGGATGAATACAACTTCCCCTCTTATCCCCTTTTATATAGAACTACAATTATTATTATTATTCACTAATAAAGACCCGTCTCGCTGGTCACACGGGCTGGCGCGCTTTTTTCGCAGTAGACTAGACTGCCGATGACTGGCAGATCTGGGTTCAAATACCGGTTGGGTTTACTGAGGTGGTTCCCCTAAATTGTTTTCCACTCTCTTACACGCAAATGAAGATACACTACCTCTAACTCCAACCTTTCACTTTTCTAACAAACTAGTTTATTATTATTAGCACCGCGTCTTACTACCCGTTCGGGTTATACGCACTTATGCTAATGTGTGATAGTAGGGTGATTGTGAGATGAAATGGAGGACCTACAGTTTTAACGTGGGATCCGAACCACGGTGGAGGCCTGGTATTCCACACATTCACAAGTTGTGATTAATACACGTCTTGTCAGAGGTGAAGGAAGGGTTTGGCAATCAGATAAATCTGTGCCGGGACCGAGGATTGAACTCCGAACCCCCAGCATAGAAGTCTTGACACCTTACCCCTAGACCGCCAGGTCCCCCAAACTAGTGTAATTAATTAGCAAAAAACCTGAACTGGTTGTGGTGCTAAAAAATATTGTTCTGTCAGATAAGGTCCTCTTATTGAAAATTTGGACTGTAAATGAGCTTAACATTAAATATTATGTTCCGTGTCGAAATTAAATAAATGGTATGGTGCGTCGCACTGACTTTCTCACTACTTTATATAAATTATATACTTACAACTCGTAATATATTTGAAATAAAATAATATATATTTTTATAGAAACATTGGGAATCAAGAATATCGCATTTTACAAAGAAGCATAATTAAATAATATACACTGTTACAGAAACACATTATTTGTTATGTGCATTTTAAATTCCCCATTCCTCAAAGCTCTATTTAAAAAAATAAAATTTATCTATAACTAGGAATATATTGATTTTATAAAATAAAAGTTTTATATATTTAAGAGTGATGCATGGTGACCTGGCGGTCTAGGAGTAGGGTGTCAGACTTCTGTGCTGGCGGCCGGGGTTCAATCCTCGGTCCCGGCACAGATTTATCTGATTACCAAACCCTTCCTTCACCTCTGACAAGACATCTTGTGAATGTGGGGAATGCCAGCCCTCCACCGTGGTTCGTATCCCACGTTAAACTGTAGGTCCTCCATTTCATCTCACAATCACCCTACCATTACACATTAGTGTAAGTGCGTATAACCCGAATGGGTAGTAAGACGCGGTGCTAATAATAATAATAATAATAAGAGTGATGCACAAATTTACAATGATAAGTTATTTCGTACAACAAATAGTTGCGGAGATATGAATGATCAAAATTGGAAATTTCCGGTCATGTAAAGAAGTACCCTCAAAGCCTATTTCATGAGAAAATGAGTCGCGCCAATTTGGTTGTATCGTTAAACAGTGTCTAAACACGAATTTAGTAAAAGCGTTAAGAGACGTTTTGAGAGAATAGATCTTCGCTCTTAAGTAAACTTCTTTAATAAATTAGGGTTTGATGGATAGTTTAAAAAATTCCCTGTTAAGAACCTAATAAAAAACCCTCTGATAAAACAAGTTTTAGTTCTTTTGGTGAGATGGAATCTTAAGTATATACGTTGGCATTTGGGATATTGATCTGTATCTCTATTACATTAGCTTCATCTAATCGTTTTAGAAAACATTCTAAATAGAATACAGTAAGGAGTGATAATGATTGTGGCTAGGGTTTAAATACAACCCAAGATAAGCACCCAGTAATATTATAAATAAGTAAAATAGATTTAAAAAATATTTAGAATGAAAACTGAATGACTTTAGATTAAAATGTCTGGTTGAATTGTGCTTAAAATTATAACTTAGTGTCATATAATTGTTTTTAATAACATCGTCAAACAGTTAGCCAAAAAAATATAAGTTGACAAGTCTAAAAGTACATAAACAACAATTTAAAAAATACAAAATTAACAACTAAAACCCGCCTCGGTGGCGTAGTTGGCTAACGCGCTTGTCGTGTTGAGATCGAGTGCTGAGGACGGGGAGATCGAGGTTCGAATCTCGGTCGAGTGAACTGGGGGTGGTTTTTCCTAAATGGTTTTCCACTCTCCCACGCAAATGCGGGTACACTTACTCTAATTTAACCTTCCCAATTCCTAACCCATTAGAGTAATTAGTACTTAAAGCATATAACCCGAACGGGTAGTAAGACGCGGTGCTAAATATTATTATTATTATTATTAACGAAAAATTAAAAAAATAAAGTCCAAGTTTACAATACAGCCCATGTGGATGAATAGTTAAATACCAATTAAAAGCACACAGGTTTAGTGACAATCAAAGTTATGACAACGGTAGTTAAAGGCCTTGTTTTAACGAATGAAACAAAATAATTATGTGATGGTTGGGTTGTAGATCTAAGTCCAGTCTTGGTTATTTACCGTTACTCCTTTTTTAGATTAATCTATTTAACTTATTTATAATATTACTGTGTCCTTATCTCGGGTTGTATCTAAGTCCTAGCCACATTAATTTAATAAGTTAAAATTATTTTACAGAAATATTAATTGAACATTTTTCCGAAAAAAAATATATGGAAAATTTTCCATCTCACATCTCTAGACGCAGGACATGTTTCTGTATGAGATTGTACGCCCCAGCAGCGAGTTATGGGATGTTTAACTAACACCCGGTGATGGGGCTGTTTGTATGCACTACCCCCCCCCCCCCCCCCCCCCCCCCCCCCC
>CABFVX010002896.1:39569-51864 GCA_902151425.1 Timema shepardi | reverse complement strand
GATGATGATTTTTGATTTCTTTCACTGCATATTACTGTCCTTTCGATTTATCCTAATCTGATTTTATAATAATTTTGCGGAAAGAGCGTTTTAAACAATAATAATCTTTTGAAGAGCACGGGTTGCCGAACGAAGGCGCGGCTTGACCTACTGTTCCAGGTGGTAAACGAGCCATGTGGTGACGGAAAAGTTTTTAGAGAGGGGTAACAGGGGGAGGAGGGAGGAAGGCTATTGTTTCGTGCATCGTGGTCGGAGCGCGCGTTAATCTTTCTCTGTACATATTTAAGCCGGAATGAGACGCTCCGGAGTTCGGAGTATCCCGTTGAGGCGATCAAACAAGCCAGCAGAGGAAACGCCTTCGTTCAGTGGTCCGAGTATATACCATTTTAGATGATCAAACAATCCAGCAGGAGAAACGCCTTCGTTCAGCGGTCTGAGCAAGCACTCCAGGATAAACGCCTGCGTTTAGTGGTCCGAGTATATACCGTTGAGATGATAAAACCCTTGAACAGGATACGCGCCTTAGTTCAGCGGTCCCAGTAGAGGACCATTTGTTATTAACAATGAGCGGTAGCTTTTCCTCACCGAATCAAGGATGTTTTGAAGTGTGAATTTTAATGGCACTGTAAAGGCTCTGCGCGCCAAATGAAATGGATGTGTATTGTAGGGAGGAAGGAATAGGGGTAAGGAGGGTTCCGCTTCATCGGGTCGTTTGTTTCCCCTTTGAATTCTTTTCCTTTTCATCTCTCATCAAGGACGGAGGAAGAAGTGTTTGGTGCGCTCCGTTTGGGAACGCCGCGGAAGTAGTTTAATTGCTTCTGCTTCCACGGCCGAGGTTTCTTCATCTAGTATTCTGCTCGCGATGACAGATCAAAGTTAGCGCCGGGGGATGGGACGACTCTGTGACTGAGTGGGCTGGGAGACCTAGTTTCGGCTATAGAAGCAGGGATGAAACTTTTTTCCAGAATCACGCGGTGGGGGTTTGTGAACTAGTAATGACATCCGTAGATTGTAGAACGAACTAACCTAACCTAAATAAATCCAATACAGGCCTATTCGAGTTTTCAGACAATGTCTCCGACAGTAATTAAGTTGACGGGAATGGGGATTTTCCACCTGAAATGTGAGTCATCAACGAAAAAGAAAGTTCCTGTAACCCGCCTCGGTGGCGTAGTTGGCTAACGCGCTTGTCGTGTTGAAGCTCGACTTCTGAGGACGGGGAGATCGAGGTTCGGATCTCGGTCCGGTGAACTGGGGGGGTTCCTAAATGGTTTTCCGTAACGTAACGTAACGTTTAACGTAATTAGTAGGCTACTTAAAGCGTATAACCCGAACGGGTAGTAAGACGCGGTGCTAAATATTATTATTAAAGTTCCTGTAAGAGGTGCTAAGAGAAATGTTTACTTATTTATAAATACATTACTTTCTCATTTGTATTACTTCAAACCTCTGTTTTCCTCTAAAAATGGAGTGTGGCGAGTCGGGATTGCCGATGTATATTTTACCCCTCAATAGTGAAACTGCCCGTCTCATGAATTGGGCACATTTCCGCCCGTTCCGTAATCTGACTTCTTCGTTTGACCATTTATAACTGGGCAAAAATTGCTTCAGCTCTGCTTAGCTGAAATTCGTTCTAAGATATTTTTATTAAACCAACTCAACCTAACCTTCCATTCTAAAACGATTAAAAGTTAAATTAACTTAAAATACCAAATCTGTTCTTCGCTTGTCTTAGTTCACAGGGTGGCCTTAAACTCTACCAAATCGTTAATTGGGTAGCGATTGGAGAAGAACCGGACAGCACAAGCGCTGCCCATTTAATAAACTGGACGAGTTTTTCCCAGGCCCATGAGATGGTTAGGAGAGGCTAGTTCACGGAATGGGCAGAAATTTGCCCGATTCATGAACCGGGCGATTTACGAATGGGGTGTAATACATGTATGTAATAGGCTCTAGGCGCCCGCCACCTCCCCCCATCCAGCACCCTCACCTACAGGAGCCCCACGGCTTCTTTGGTGCTGACTGACAGCTATAAAAAGTTACCAGACCAAATTACACATCCCTACTCTAAACCAGATGATCTGCAAAAACGTGTGTTAAGCATCTGTCACTTCTGACGGTCAAAATTTAGGTATATACCTAATTGTTGACGGTCAGAAGTCAGCTGTGAGCTGTCAGTCAGCACCAAAGAAGCCATGGAGCTACTGTACTTATTAGTTCGCAAGCCACCACTGCGGAGAATTAACAGGAATTTTTCCCGGTAAATTTTCGATCGTAGGATTTTCCAGAAAATATTTTTTCAGTAAATGTTCATCTCAAGTGTTGCAAAAAAAAACTATCCAGTGGTCTATCAGTGGGCCACCATTTGAGTGTGTTGGAACGAGACGAGATTAATTATCATCCTGTTAGTAACTTCTCTCTTTCTCTCTCAATTTCCGCCTCTGAGGAAGAGGAAGGGGCGAGCCTCGTCTCCCTCCCCGCCTCCCCCACTTCTATCCGCGTGATTAATAAGTTCGTTTGGCGGCACTTGACCAAAAAACTCGTTTTCTAAGCGCCGCGAAAAATTAATGCCCGGGTGTCAGGGAGCGGGGAGGGGATTGGAACCCTGTAAATTCTCGCCTTGGCTCGTTACTCTCCCCTTTCTTGTTCACCCCCTTCTCTCTCTGTTGCTGCGTCGGGCGGTGTGGTAAATTATAATTTCGACGATTGGTTTGGACGTCCGGAAGAATCTTATGCAATCGATTCAACTCTTTCTCGTTTTATTTGCCACTTGTTTGGGTATTTTATGCGCCGATGTAATTAACAACCGAGGTCGTGTCTGGTTTCTTATTAATCGTAAGCGTCAACATAAAAAGAACATGGTTAGTTTTTTTGTTTGCTTTGCGTTTTACTACCCGTCCGGACTGTGTACATTTGTCTTTTTATTATATTCAGGGTATTTAACGTGCACTTTCTAAACCGACCGATCATATCAGCTGCGCTTGGGTCCTTCGACACAGGTATCGCTGGGAGTCATCAGGGGGATTTTAAACGCATTTCGAGTTCATTTTAAACATGGTTTCACTAGAATGGAGACACAAACGGGAATAAAATGTTGCCATTTAATAGGGGGCACAACACATTGTATTGCCATTTGTATTTTCCTCTTCCCCGTTTGTTCTCCTACTGCTGGACAGATACACCCAGGGACGTTATAAACCCACTTGCTTTATGGGCGTTTAGGAATTTCTTAAGGGGGAAAAGGAATTTGCATGGAAACGCCGAATATCATAAAAAGATCCTTATCAGTTATAGTACAGAAATAAAAAGGTAGTGGAAAAGGAGGTCCGTTACGACATCGTAACTACTCGTAGTGACACTCCCTCCCCTCCCCCTCCTATACGTCTTTCAGAGCCCCAATATCCGATCCAATCCCCTGTGGCAATCATTTCAGCGGGTGGCTTGTTTTTTTCTCTTTCTTTATTTTGGTGTGAAGACTTCGCCGTTTCTCCTGTGCAGTGGCAGACGAGGTATCCCTTTCTCTCTTTGCTTCTATCACGTCTCCGTCCTCTCCGGCTGGTATGCCGGGCTACCCTGCCCCCTTCCCCTCCTCCAATCCGTGATCTTACGTCACAAAGGGAAGCCGCCGCTACTCTCGCGCTAGGAGAACTCTCCCTGTTCACATCCACCCACCAAACATCGCAGGTCGTTAGATTAGGAAGTTATAGGGGGGCCCGAAAAATCGAAAACAGCCCCCCCCCTCCCTAGATCCCCCTCTAGGTACGTGACTGTTCAGGGCCTGTCCGGCAAGGGCTATAGATATGAGACGGAACTTTTTCCGTCTCTTTAAATGAAACGAATTCTCCCGAGATATCCCAGGTTTTAAAGTTCCCACGTCAGTTAATTTTTTCCCTAGGACGTTAACACCAGAAACATTATCAAATGAGTTACAATAAAGTAATAACAGAGATTACTCTCACACTCACGTATAGACTACAGCGCTTGGTGGCTGAATGTGTCACTATTGTTGGATCTTCTATAGACCAGGAATTATGATCAAAGCATTCCCTTCTCCAGAGATTCACTTATCGGGAAATCTTGATCATTAATAACCGCCATTATTTGTTTGGCGTCTACGTATCGTCAATAAAAGGATGATATTTTCTCAAGGTTGACTTGTATTTGCTAATAGCGTTCGCCTCCTACTCACCATCTCGCCCCCTTGCGCCCTACTTATCAGGCCAAAAGCCGCCACTGCTGAAAGTTTCCCTGAAATTTTTCCTCCCCTGTTTGTTCTACTGCTGCCGCGTAGCTCCACCGAGGAACTGTCTATAAACCCACCTAATTATCCGGGTGCTCGACGTGAACTTCTCACGCGGTCGATACAAACCTGTTCATATGGTGGTACTGTCTGTCACACGAGCCTACGTCAGTCTGACATTGACAGTAGTATAAATGTTCACATGGTGACATTGGTGTCGTGAAGGCAACTGTCACGATTTACTAGCCCCGCGTGTGTGAACGAGACTTTACGCGATTATACTGTCTGACCTAACACTTGCAAGCCGGAGGGAAACGATAGACCGTCACATTTTGTTACAAATGGGACATTTTGCTGTTAAAAATTGTCTTTAAATATTTATTTAATAGTTTTTCATGTATTTATATGGAACTTTACGAGCGATATTTTGAAAATTTTACATTTTGGTGTAATCATTTTTAAGAACGTTGTCATCATAAATATAATCAAATAATTATTTGGGCTCTTTGGTGGGGTGTGATGTTTGTTCTTTTTTTTTTCCCACTTAATTTTCTGTAAAAATGTCTATTAATTCGTTTTTTATTCTACCTTACAGTTTTAAGTAAATGTCTTCAGGCAAAGGAATGAGAAAATAGGTGCACCTTACCATTTATTTTAAATTCATAACACCTAGAAAAACATTTAAATTACATAGTCTATATTTTAATATCTCAATAGGGAATCATGTTTTAACAAAAACCGAGACCCGCTTCGGTGACCGCATGGTCTAAGGCGCTATTCTCTCACCAGGTGTACTGAGGGTGGTTTTCCATTCTCCCTTCACGCAAATGCGAGTACACCCTCTAAATATAGCCGTCCTCATCCCAAGTTCATCAGCGTAATTAATACATAAGCGTATAACCTGAACAGGTATTAAGGCATTGTTAGAAAGTTAATAAAAACAGCCCCCCCACCCCCATATCGTATATCGGGAAACTTGGTATTGAGCCATAGCAGCTCTACCCCCTCCCCCCCCTCTATCAACATAAATATAATGGGTGCGGTGCGGTCTTAGCGCTCTCGGCCTTGTGAAGAGGCCGGAAGGAAGCGCCGTCGTCACTCGCGTTTCCGAGGGACCGTCGCGTTATCGTGAGGGGTGCAGGCCAAAGATAAAGGGAACCCTTTATTAGTCACACGGCCTGCTAAAGTAGATCCATTCCCTTGGCAGGGGAATGTGTTTGTAAAGGAGTTGATTATATTATTATTATTAGCGCGTCTTACTACCCGTTCGGGTTATACGCACTTCCGCTAATGTGTAATGGTAGGGTGATTGTGAGATGAAATGGAGGACCTACAGTTTAACGTGGAATTTGAACCACGGTGGAGGCCTGGTATTCCCCACATTCACAAGATGTCTTGTCAGAGGTGAAGGAAGGGTTTGGTAATCAGATAAATCTGCGCCGGGACCGAGGATTGAAACCCGGACTCCCAGCACAGAGGTCTGACACCTTACCCCCTAGACCACCAGGTCACCGATTTGATTATAATATCGAAGTATTGAGAGCCTGCCTTATATACCCACCGGTTATGTGATACAGTCGGCTAGAAATCGTAAATTAACACCAACACTTAATGCGCCTGGATCATTCCTGATTAAGGGTGTATGACACAAAATATAATTTTATATATATATTAGTAGGTCTTCTTAAACCAATCTTGTATCAGTGTATTAAATATAAATTAAATGTATATTTTAAGCACAATGTTTACTCAAAGTGTGAAATTTTGGCATCTAATGCAACACTTTTTAGAAAAACCAAATGATGAAAAGATTTCATATCTGAAATGTTAAAAGCACTCGAGAAGGTATATTAATTGAAATAAATATTATTTCAAAAAACCTTCGATTAATTGCTCAAACGTTTGTCAATTAAATGCGATATTCAATTAATTATTTTGAATATTAAACGTTTGTAATAATTGGGGAAAGTAAATCAATTAATGCAGACTTCTTTTAACTTTATAATGGTACTTCATTTACATTAATATTCAATCTGAAACTCATGAAAACTGATACGAGATGAGGTGCTTCATATTCTGCCCCCCCCCCGTCGACTGAAAAATATATCTGATACAGCCTCGTAATAGCCTAGCAGAGCAGAACAGACAACTCATCCCTTCTCACTCCAAGTCATTAGCTGTCTGTCCCTTGAAGCCATAAATATGTCGCCAGTAGTTCTGGCATGTTTGTAAAGCTTATCGCCCTGGCCCCATCACCACCTTTCTTTAGGGTTTGTTTGTTACCTGTTTCCACAATTTTCAATTAAGTCAATGTGCAAGTGCGACAATTGATGAAACGATTTTTTTTTCAGTGTGGCTGAGTGTAATTGCATTCAATGTCTTTAGGGATGTGTGAATTGTAATAATAATGGTAATAGATGTGTAAAATCGTCGGCCATATAATAACAATCAGAAAAACACACTCCATCGTTGATCCAGGGTAGCTTAATGCTGCCGTTTGAACAATTTTTTTATTAATTTTAAATGGTTTCTTGGATATAGTTTATAGTAAATAATTAGTGTATATAATATAATATTACAGCTATCAAGGAGCCATGTCCTGCCCCACGTCTGACCCAACTTTGCTTCAAAATACTTCCTAGCATTGTACAAATACCGAGTAGGTAGCTCACTGGTATAGGAGCGTAGAATGGATCTTTGTGAATATAATGACGTCATTTAATGGGGGGAGGGAGGGGTCGTCACAACACAAATTGTATTGCCATTCAAGTATTTCCCTCCCCCCTGTTTGTTCTCCTACTGCTGGAAAGCTCCACCCAGGAACGTTATAATATAAACCCACTTTCTTTATGGTGCTTGGACATTTCTTATAGCCCATTCTAACGCCTGAACTTATCTGGTCTACAGCAGACCCGACGTTAGTGACACGTTCAACCACCAAGCGCTGTAGTATATACGTGAATGTGAGAGTAATCTCTGTTATTGATTATTGTAACTCATTTGATAATGTGTCTGGTGTTAACGTCCTTATGAGGAATTTAACTGATGTGGACCTACTTTAAAACTTGAAATGTTTTGAATGCATTCGTTATACTGACACCCTCTTCGTTGGCGATGTTCTAGGGCGTCACTATCGAAATGGATTGAACTGCCGATGACGTGGAGATCGGTGTTCGAGTCCCTGATGGGATGTACCCATGGTAGTTCCTAATTGGTTTTCTATTCCCTCTTCACGCAAATGCGGATAGACCCACACTTCCTCTTAACTCAACTCTCTTCATTCCTTACATATTAGCATAGTTGCGTGTGATCCTAACGGGTAGTAAGATGCAACGATAATATTTTGGGACCTGTCTGAAGGTAATTTCTTATGAGAAAATAAGTAGGAAATATATGGGAACTTTTTACCGAAAGTGATTATCAAGTGAGTTATTTTTTCACGTCGAATTTTGTATCATTGAGCTGTAATTGATTTTAAAAGATAAATTATTAATCAGAATGTATAAATTAACAAAAAAGTTTGTTTTATATGAACTTTCTAATGTTCGCCGTTTCCGAGAAACCATGTTTAGTTTCAATGGCAGGTTTTAGCGCCATGGAGTTAGGCAACCAGTTGTGCACTGTTGCAAGATGAAGTGAGGGTTGGCAACACCCGCCCCCCAAGTTTTCAGAAGTTTTAACATCTAGTTCAATAAAATATCCAGAGATTTGTTGTTTTAGCTCAAGTGGTTTCTGATATTTTTTTTACATTAAAGCATTTTAAAACGTGATTTTACAAGGCCTAATAGCTACCTTAGTAATCACTCTCGGGAAAATGTCGTTCATATGTTACCTACATATTTTTTCATAAGGAACTACCTCTCAGCCTTGTCCGAGACCAATAACGACTCACCTGTATATTACCCCTCTTAACAGCTATTCTTCCAGCCTCGATGGCGTAGTTAGCTGACGCGCTAGTTTTGTGTTGAGCTGGACTGTCGAGGACGGGGAGATTGAGGTTCGACTCTCTGTCGGTTGAAAGGGATGAGTTCTAAATGGTTTTCCATTCTTCCTCCACGCAAATGTAGGTTCACTTCCTCTAAATTCGTCCTTCCTAATCCCTAACCCATTATAGTAATTAGTACTTAAGCGTGTATATTCAATTCACGGTAGGAATAACTCTCTGAAAGGTATTTTTTCCTACAATATCCTACTATATAGTAGATTTATGGTAGGGAAAAAGGCCTTTCAGAAGTCAATTCCTACCGTGAATGGAATATAGTTCGAACGGGATGTAAGACGCGGTGCTAAAAAAAATACGCCAGCTATTCTACCCCTGTAGTGTATTCTACCCGACATGCTTGTACTCACAACTGAAGGGGGGGGGGGCAGGGGGGGCACCCCAGCCTATTAATTACCGTGTCATCCATCCAAAGGGGCGCCACCCTATCTGTACTAACAAACTGATACAAGCCACGAATGACAAGCGTATTTATTATTCAATAAATAGCTCCCTAACCATACAGACTGTGTAAACAGACCAGAATTATCGCCTTGATACGAAAACAAAACAAGACTAGACGAATTATCAAAGGCCAACGTGATAAATTCACATAAACAACCTAGAGGCGCTTTTACTGCTTTGGTGGCAGAACTGGCTAACAGAGACTTGTTTCGTACCAATTCATATCGCCAATCATATGCTGCTGCTAGCTTAAATATTGACAAAACCTTTAACAGTCCACGAGTTTGTTGTTTACTGGAATACACATGAAACTATGTTCTGTGACCCTATACAAATATAGACTTGAAACATGGTTTAAAATGACATTTTCCCCTCTGAATAGTATAAAAATCATCATATTTCTGTTGATCATTAAGAGCTAAATGTCCAGGAAACGAAAAGAAACTGTTATAAGAGCGTAGAATGGATTTTTGTGAATAGAATTATGCCATTTAATAGGGGTGGTTACAACACAAATTGTATCTCATTTGTATTTTTCTCATCCCCTTTTGTTCTCCTACTGCATGACAGTTCATGCAAAGAACGTTACAAACCTACTCGGTTTCTGGCAATTAGGAATTTCTGCTTTACTATTTTAGGCGCCTACACTAGATACAATCCTAATTCTTAAAGTTTCCACTCCAGTTTAATTTTTCCCAAGGACGTTATCAAATAACCACATCACAATTTGAATTAGTTGAAAATTAATACCTTGATACGGGAATCCAACCTGGAACCTTTTGACTTAGCGCTTCATTGTTTTACCACTGATATATCCGTGGTTAGTCCAGTGTTACGGGTCATTCGTCACTCTTATTTTAAGGCTGAGTCTGTGATGGACGTGTGTAATGGTCAGCTCCATATGAGCGAACTAAAGTGTTGGGAGCAAGCAGATACCACAATAGCTCTGGAGGGCTGTTGGGCTGCCAAGCATAAACACTACACCGGACTAATGCTGGAGAGTTCACTGGTAGGGCATTGGTTTGCTAGCCAAAGGTTTCGGGTTCGATTCCCGTGTCAAGGCGTCATTTTTCAACTAATCTAAATTAAATGAAATGTGGTCTTCTACATACGGACATTCCCGTAATTACAATGATGTCTGTCCCTGTGTGTTGATATTTGTTCAAATGCAGTGGCGGCTCGTAGCTAAAATTAGTGAGGGTGCTGCTCCAGAATTTTTTTAGCCTTTGTTTTAAACTTGTGTAAAATAAAATAAAAAATATACATATATAAAGAAAATTTATTCAGGAACTTAATAAAATATTAACAAAAAATAATATAATATTTAGCACCGCGTCTTACTACCCGTTCGGGTTATACGCTTTTAAGTACTATTTACTCTAATGGATTAGGAATTAGGAAGGTTGAATTAGAGAAAGTGAGCCCGCATTTGCGTGGAGGGAGAGTGGAAAACCATTTAGGAAAAAACCACCCCCAGTTCACCCGACCGAGTTTCGAACCTCGATCTCCCCGTCCTCAGCAGTCGAGCTCAACACAACAAGCGCGTTAGCCAACTACGCCACCGAGGCGGGTCTTAACAAAAAAACTTTTTTACTTACTTTAACTTAAATTGTTACAGTTCAAGCTTGATCTATTCGTTTAAAAATGAAATCCATTCTTCTTGTTTTAATTTGCGCGAAAAGTTCAATAATTTTCTCCTTGATCTCTGGATGACAATTGAGGAAATTTTTCTCCATTGAAAGTACTGCAAGCGCATTCAGTCTTTCTGTTAAATAAAACAACCGAAAAAAAAATGAATCAAATAGAATAGCTGGAAGCAGAATAATAATCTAACTCTACACTCTTCTACACTTTATCACATTCAAGAATATGGTACACGGTTGTTAAGCACAACACACGCTGAGTAAAAAATAACTTCCTTCCACCATCACGCCAGAGCCGGTCGGCACTGCGCGAGCAACAGTGCTCTCTCTACCTGGCAGTCCCGCCTTCCTCTCCACTCCCCTCCAATCTGCGCATGTACACAACAGTCAAACACCACGTCACTGGCACTGTGAAGCGCACAGTTCCATACAAAGATTTTTGTATCTTTTTCATAAACTGGGGGATGGCTACTGAAGTACTGACATTAAGCTTAAGGAATATATATTGTACTACATAAATAAAGAAATAATTAAAGAAAAATTACTCATTATATTAAATGTTATCGATAATATCAAGTGGAAATAGGGGTGCTGCAGTTCCGCAGTGCCTATACACGAGCCGCCACTGTCCAAATGAATTACAATAAAACAGTAGCAGCTATATTAGTTAACGTATTGTCTACAGCGCTTGGTAGTTGAATGTGTCACTAACGTCAGGTCCAATGTAGACCAGCCATGTTATTAATACTTCAGTATCATAATCACATGTTTTAAGTATACTTGTCATTCTTTTGGGATTGATTTATCTGAAAATTGTACCATAAATGTTCGTCTCTATTAAATACTCTAAAGGTGAATTGATGATAATGTATAATTTCGAGGAATAGTACCTGCATTTGTTTGAAAGGAAAGTGAGAAACACTTCTAGCCCTAGAGTGGTGTAACGTAGCAGTATTTAGATTTGTTGAACAGAGTTTATCAACGTTTGTTGAACGGTGTTTATCATCGTTGCAATAACAATGTTTGTTGAACAGTGTATCAACATTGCAGTGTCTATGTTTGTTGAGCAGTGTGTGTATCAACATTGCAGTGTCTATGTTTGTTGAACAGAGTGTATCAACGTTGCAGTATCTATGTTTGTTGACCAGAGTGTAGAGATACAGACCCCCTCATTTCACGTCATCTCAACCAGAGTCGAGTGGAAAGGAACATGATTTACGAACTAGTTTTTGAAAGGAGTTTCTTCTGCGGGCCACGAAACGATTACAGTTAAGTGTTGATAGTTTCACTTTAATTAGGTATTAGCCGTTCCGAGAACATCTCACCGATAGCGGCGGGACATTTTGATTTATTTGGGAGGATTTGGTTGTTGAGAGATCTCAGGTTAGGATTATCCTTTTAACGGTCTTTGTTGGCGGTTAACATCGCCGAGACCAACGGAGGGAGTGGTTCATATGCCGGTTGGGGCGGTTTTTGGGTATTAACGTCTAGTATAGATGAAAGTGTCCCGGTAAATTTTTAATCAAAATTTTTTATTGGATGCATTTCAAAAACTTGAATTACAGAACAAGTGGATCAAGATGTATTTGTTTAGGATTAAAAAAAAAATCTGTTCTACTGTATACCCGACGTTAGTGCCACATTCAACCACCAAGCGCTGTAGTCGATATGTTAGTGTGAGAAAAGAACTGTAATCTTTATTAATGGTTTATTAGAATTAATATTTTAAATCGCCGCGTCTTAATACCTGTTCAGGTCATACTAATGATAATTACTCTGATGGGGTGTGGATGAGGAAGGAAGCATTTTAGAGGAAATACACCCCCATTTGTGTGGATGGAGATTGAGAAACAATTGAGGGAAAACCACCCTCAGTAGACCGGATTCGAACCCTGATCTCCCCGTCATCAGCAGGCCAATCTAACACGAGAGTGACGCCTTAGACCGTTCGGCCACTGAAGCGGGGGG
>CABFVX010002896.1:23324-38192 GCA_902151425.1 Timema shepardi | reverse complement strand
TATTATTATTATTATTATTATTATTATTATCACCGCGTCTTACTACCCGTTCGGTTTATACGCACTTACACTAATGTGTATTGGTAGGGTGATTGTGAGATGAAATGGAGGACCTACAATTTAACGTGGAATCCGAACCACGGTGGAGGCCTGGCATTCCCCATATTCACAAGATGTCCTGTCAGAGGTGAAGGAAGGGTTTGGTAATCAGATAAATCTGTGCCGGGACCGAGGATTGAACCCCGGACCCCCAGCACAGAAGTCCGACACCTTACCCCTAGACCGCCGACCTAGAAACTGGACCACGATGTCCAGGAGTGCTTGGCGCCGAGTCCATCCCACGTTAAATATACCGTTGTTCATACGTCAAGGTGATATGTGGCTATCGATTCTGATAATTGGGGGGTAGGTTTTGACATCTATAAGATAAATATGGTGAATACTTTTCAATGTTGACGGCGATCTAATTTTTTTTATGACGACTCGAATGTACCATATATGGTAATTTTTACCATAATTTCTAGAAACATTCTAGCTACCACTCCACACCCCCATTGTTTTATACGTTAAACACTATTTCTACTTGCTTCAGTGGCCTCACGGTCTAAGGCGTCAGACTTGCAATAGACTGAACTGCCGATGAGAGAGATTGGATCTGAAACCTCGGTTGGTATGCTGAGGGTGTTTTCCCCTAAATATTTTTCCACTCTCTCTCCAAGCAAATGTGAGTACACTTTCTCTAAATTTAAGCTTTCTCACCCCTAACACATCAACGTAAACAGTACATATGCATATAATACTAAGACGTGATGATAAAAACACATGATTAGTAACGACTTAGTTTATGGAATGGGGATGAGTAGGGCAGGCAAATGGAAGTACAACAGCATCAGCGTGGGGAGAGGATGGTAAAATCCAATTGATTTAAATGACGTGAAGAGAAAAACTGATATTCGAGCCTCGCCGGCAATTCTGTCTATTGTAAGTCTGACGCCTTAGAACGCGTGTCCACCGGTGTAGTTAATTTTAAACTATCCCAAGTCACTTGGTCCCAGTAATTCGAGAGTGAGTTTTTGGACCCATTTCAAATTAATGAAGGTCTTTCTTCGAAACGACGCTTTCCAGTTCAAATAGTAGAATACAAGCCCGCACTGGTGGGCACGCGGACAAGACGTCAAACTCATCTACATGGGTTGGCCGGTCTCGGGAATATCGAGGTTAGACTCATGGCTGGGTGTACTAAGGGTAGTTTTGCACCCTTGTTGCACTTTCCTCCTCCTTACCCCTCCAGTGTGGTTTACAGTAGCCCCATTACTTCTTTGGTGCTGACTGACGGCTTTGACAAGTTACCAGACCAAATTATGTATCCCTACGCCGAACCATATGATCTGCAAAAACATGTGTTTAGCAGCTGTCACTTCTGACAGTCAACATTTAGGTATATACCTAAATGTTGACTGTCAGAAGTCAGCTGTGAGCTGTCAGCACCAAATAAGCCACGGGGCTACTGTAGATGCGTATAGCCCGGACGAGATCCGACCGCGTGGTGTAGTGGTCAGTGCTCCTGGGTTCTATTCCAGGCTGATACCATGGGTATTTTTTTTTAAAGGAAGGGGAATTATCCCAATGGTCACCACAGTTTGTTTAGTTAGGCCAAGGTTAGGTTTAGACTTCACACCTTCATAATCACTATCATCACATCATCTGATTGCGGGTACGACGTGTAGACAACCTCCCAAGGTGTACCCTGGGTACCGTTCTGTACCCACAGAGCGGCTAAAAGTATAAACACACAGGCGACCGAATTATATATCTCCCGCTCAAAAACAAACTGTAAGGGTAGTAAAACCTAGTGAAACAAAACTGGTGCATAAAAAAATAGTTCTTTAGTTAATCAAATGACATCTAAAGCTGTTCAATTATGATAACTTGTCTAAGTAAACAGCCTGAACGAAATGTAAGCAAGGCGCTTAATCGCTCACTTAGGCGGCTTCTGGTCCTCTTTGGAGGGGGTCTTATGTTTTATTGCGCTAGGTTGTACTCATTGTTTTGCTGCTCAAACAAAAGCGGCTCGGAGGCGCACAGGTTGATGTAGTTCAATATTGACTTCCGTGTGTGTTTTCAACCAAACACATGCTCTCGCCCGCCGGAAGGGCATTCATACACCCGTCCAACAAATAGATCGGATAACACAACTACTATCCCGTCTAGGGACGTGGAAAAAAGTATAGCTATTTTACTAATATCGATATTTTCCTTTCGATACTACTATTATTTTACTCTATAGTGAGTCTAGGGGTGTAGCGATACGGATTATTAGTGCATCGACAATTACTCGTATTCCACGATTATTATGTCGATTAATCGTTTTCTTTTAAAGTAAAATTTAGATCAAAATTTTCTAGGCATGAGTTTAGTGATTAAAAAATACTACTTATAAACAAACACTGCATCTGGGTTGCGGTCTATGCAAATATTAAATATATGACTTCTTTGGTGGTGACTGACAGCTCGTAGCTTACAGTTGACAGCTTTAAAATGTTACCAGACCAAATTACGTATACCTACGCCGAACCAGATGATCTACAAAAAAAAGTGTTTAGCATCTGTCACTTTTGACAGTCAAAATTTAGGTATATACCTAAATGTTGACTGTCAGAAGTCAGCTGTGAGCTGTCGGTGAGCACCAAAGAAGCCATGGGGCTACTGTACATAACCAGAAATATAAGTTCATACCGTTGATAAAACTAACAATCTAGTTCTTTCTCTGGTAATGAATGAAATATATTTTTGTATGCCTACAATCTTTTTGTATTAATTACACTAGCTGTTGTAATTCTATAAAGCATATTTCCCAATAGTTATTAATAAATAATTGAAACTCGGGTTTAATCCGTGTAAATAATCGTAGCACGACCAATTATTTTAAACAATAGTTTTTTTTTTGTAGAATCGGTACACCTCTTTCTCTATTCGATACTTTTACTGATATTAGTACTCACACTCCGATATTAGGATCGGTATCGAAAGAAACTATATTTTGTTATTTTCATTCATTCTGGGATTAGGGTGGACTGTGGAGGAATAACAAATGGCACTGTTTCTAAATTCTCACTCATTCTTTGCCTGACAAGCAAGAAGAAACTATAGCATTCAATCTCTTTTATCTCATCATAATTCATAGTTCCAACACATAAAGGACCGGCTACACGAACCTTCAGCGGCGCGGACGAATCGTTAGAGAGCATCGCTCACCGTGGACCGTGTGACCACCTACCACAGTAAATAAATGTCCGGGAGCTTCCGAGCTTGGGCTTCATACTAACCACCAAGAACTGTAGGGATGGGCGAAACAGTGATCTTACGATATCGGTGATCACAGTGACCTTGGTTTTAAAAGAGCAGTGATTTATACCAGTGATTGTCAGTCACTGTGTCAACACTTGTAAAACTAGGCATTTCTTTCACACGTGTGACGCTGTAGTCATTGTTTCCAACATTACGTACAACATAAACAATATTATGTACAACAACTTATTGAACAACAAACATTATTCTTAATTATTAGCTTACTTAAAACTTTATTATTAGTAATTAATAGCTAACTTAATTTTATGAAAATAGGTGAAAACCTATAAAAATAAAAATGCAAACTTATTTTGTAATAGAACTCAATCCATAAAGAATATAAAAATGGTTTTCTTTTTTTTATTTACAATAATCTTATGCTTTGTTTAATAAAGTGCGATACGGCTCCGTGTAGCCGTAACTTACCATGGACGCGACAGATCTTAGTGTAGTATTTTATATGGTCAACTCATTATGGTTTTCAGTGTTTAAATAAAATATATGAAAATATAACTATGATGCAAAGTTTGAAATTTTTATTACTAGATAAAAAAAAGGTTGTTTTTTTCATATTAAAATTTTGATACCTATACTTACTGTTATCGATACTTTTCTTTAGATATCACATCCCTACCCGTCCAAATTTATATGCTAGCAGATACATATTTTGATCCATAATTCTTTGCAACGCAGACTTGAAACAGGCGATAGTCGAATTTTTGCTGTTCTAATGTAGGGTCTTCCTTCACCCCTGACAATACATCTTGTGAATGTGGGGAATGCCAGGCCTCCACCGTGGTTCGGATCACACGTTAAACTGTAGGTCCTCCATTTCATCTCACAATCACCCTACCGTTACACATTAGCATAAGTGCGTATAGCCCGAACGGGTAGTAAGACGCGGTGGTAATAATAATCTAATGTAGGGGTTTCCAATGTGGTTTTTTTTTGTGGAGCACGAAGTTTCTTGAGAAAGTAGGCCCTAATCTACTGTGGTAAAAATTGATGTTTTTAGCCGAGAAACTGAAAGTTTTGGATTGGATAGGAAAAGCCCATGAAAGCTACAACAGATGGTCGGTCATGTTTAATTTCTTCATTACATCTGCTGTATTATAGTGACATATCGGAGAGAGTATATTTTAGTTGGACAATTTGTTTAGTATGTAATCAAACATGTCTAAATTACCACTTATTATTTCATTCACAATTAAATATCTATTCTCGGTTTTGCATAGCTTGGCGAAAATTGGCCGATTATGATGCCGATAGACTCGTGGATTCAATAGTCGGGGCCCCTCGGGAACTTTTTAAGATGGAAAACTACCTTTTGGTCTAGTGATCAGAGCCTCTGTCTACTGATATAGAGGTCCCAGGTTCGATGACAGTTCACTTCGCACACTCATATCGACTACGGCGCTCGGTGTTTGAATGTGGATCTAACGTCGGGCTGCTGTAGACCAGATAGTATAGGTAATACGTAGTTATTATAGTTAATTATTTTACGAATACATCCTTTTCCCTTGGGATTTTTATCATTTGATATTTTTACTGGAAAATGTTATATTCCCGCCTATGATGGCGTTGTTGACATGCTATTGTAATAGTGTTATGTCGAGGCCAGTATGTGTGCTGCGAGATATTGACTGGTGTTATGTCGAGGCCTCTATGTGTGTTGCAAGATATTGACTGGTGTTATGTCGAGGCCTCTATGTGTGCTGCAAGATATTGGATGGTGCTATGTCGAGGCCTCTATGTGTGCTGCAAGATATTGACTGGTGTTATGTTGAGGCCTCTATGTGTGCTGCAAGATATTGTATAGTGTTATGTCGAGGCCTCTATGTGTGCTGCAAGATATTGACTGGTGCTATGTCGAGGCCTCTATGTGTGCTGCAAGATATTGACTGGTGTTATGTTGAGGCCTCTATGTGTGCTGCAAGATATTGGATAGTGTTATGTTGAGGCCTCTATGTGTGCTGCAAGATATTGGATAGTGTTATGTCGAGGCCGGTATGTGTGCTGCAAGATATTGACTGGTGCTATGTTGAGGCCAGTATATGGACTGGAAGACGTTGTTGGCTCGGACTGCACTTGGTAAAACGTCGTGCTGCTAACATAAATATGAGATAAACCAGTGTGTAGAGTACATTAAAAAATAAAAACTTCCCAGGAGAAAAAACCCCAGCGCGGTAATTGTAGGTTGTGTTGGGGGACCCGGAGATCAGAATTGTTAAGCCATGTCGGCGCGGACCCAACAAGATCGGGCCAGCCCTCTCCGTGGAACAAGCGGTTAGGTGAGACTACCTCCTTTATCACACTGCAGTCCCTGTAGCGGAGCTTGATATGATCCTCTCTTCTCACACTGCAGTCCCTGTAGCGGTGCTTGATATGATCCTCTCTCTCTCTCTTCTCACACTGCAGTCCCTGTAGCTTTGCTTGATATGATCCTCTCTTTCTTCTCACACTGCAGTCCCTGTAACATTGCTTGATATGATTCTCTCTTTCTTCTCACACTGCAGTCCCTGTAACATTGCTTGATATGATCCTCTCTTCTTACACTGCAGTCCTTGTAGCGGTGCTTGATATGATCCTCTTTCTCTTCTCACACTGCAGTCCCTGTAGCGGTGCTTGATATGATTTTCTCTCTCTTCTCACACTGCAGTCCCTGTAGCTGTGCTTGATATTATGCTCTCTCTCTTCTCACACTGCAGTCGCTGTAGCGGTGCTTGATATGATCCTCTTTCTCTTCTCACACTGCAGTCCCTGTAGCTGTGCTTGATATGATCCTCTCTCTCTTCTTACACTGCAGTCCTTGTAGCGGTGCTTGATATGATTCTCTCTCTCTTCTCACACTGCAGTCCCTGTAGCTATGCTTGATATTATGCTCTCTCTCTTCTCACACTGCAGTCGCTGTAGCGGTGCTTGATATGATCCTCTTTCTCTTCTCACACTGCAGTCCCTGTAGCTGTGCTTGATATGATTCTCTCTCTCTTCTCACACTGCAGTCCCTGTAGCGGTGCTTGATATGATCCTCTTTCTCTTCTCACACTGCAGTCCCTGTAGCTGTGCTTGAAATGATCATCAATTAAATTTGAGTTTCTCCTTTCGCATTGAATATGTTAATGGCCGGTGGGCTGGGTGGTGTTTGTGTCTCTCTCTCTTTGGTTAAAGTAGTTTAAACAGAAGCTTAAGCAACCTAACAATAACCTAAAAAATAGTTATCGTATAATAGAAACAAGCAGGGAGTTTAAACAACTTAACAAAGATCCAACAAAAAGTTTTGTCACATAGTAACAAGCAGAAATCCTTGCAAAATAATATGATGTAAAAGGCATTCATGAGCTAAGTTTAGCTGGATGACAGCTCGAAAAGTTACTAGAAGTAGTCCCTAATATATCACTACGCCAACAGCTGACATCTATCACTTTGGATGACTGTAATGAAAACAGATGGTAATATATTAATGTGATAGTTAACCACATTAATTGATTTAGGCCAATATTATTTATATATTTATTTGAGGTCGGACACAAAGTTTATTTATAGTTTTATTCCCCTTGAAAAAATATTAACACCTCTTTCACAAAAACTTCTAACGAACATAACGGTAAACAAGTTTTTTACAATGATGCAGACACGCAGTTGATGAAAATATTTTATTCAGTTAAATATTTCAAAATACGATAAAATAATCATAAAATCATTTATTGTATGTAAAAAAATGACAACAATTTTCTCTTTTTCAAGTAAATACGATGCCTGTATTAAAAGTTATTGATTTATGCACTATATTGCACAAAATCAGTAACGTTCCAAAACTAAAAATAAGTACTTTTAATTATGTTTAAAATATTGTTTCAAGTTGGACAAAAATAAATTATTTAAAAAAATGAAATAGTATGAGAAAACATAAGTTTACGTTATTTTAAATGTAATATATGACAGGTAATTAAAGATCTTTACATTTATAACAAAACTGTGATATTTTACAAGTGTTGGCAACCCAAAACCTAAACATATGATTTTCGAAATGTCCTCCAGGTAAAAACCTATCGTGAGCTGAATATAAACAAATACATCCCGCACAATTCCTAGCTTCAAAGATTCGTGTTGTGTTGGCTCTGCGGTTCTAGTTCTTGTTCGTTTGTAAGACATAACTCCTGGAACGTTAAATGTGTTGTTTTATAATCTTTTCCTATTTGTTCTCTAATTGCGCGCTTAATTGTAACTTAATTCCAGACACTTAGGAGCTGTCAACAGAAAGCATCACTGTCGTTTTAATTTGCTTGAATGTGTGTGTGTGTTTTAGGAAAGGAGGGGTCAAACCCTTGTGGCTTTTTAACCCCTCATTCACGAATTATGACCAATAACAATCTTCTCTTTCCAGTCTCCTTGTTTTTATCGAACCTTCTTCTCCGCCACTAGTGTTTTTTTTAGTTGGGTTGTAGGGGATGGGGCGGGGTAGGAAGATAAAGTGGGCTGGGTGGGGGTGAGGGATGACAGTTGTGCAATAGGCTACCATCGACCCCTGAAAGTTCAGATTATTATTTTCAACAGTTTAAATTCTAAAATAAAGGGCCCCGTAACGCCCATTTTCAATTTGAGTAGTTTTCTTTTAGCAACTGCGTCTTACTACCTGTTCACTTTACACGCATATATGTTAATTACTTTACTGGGGTAGGGATTAGGAAGGATACTTTTTAGAGGCATACCCGCATTTGCGTGGAAGGAGAGTGGGAAACCATTTAATAAAAGCCACCTTCAGTAGACCCAACCAGAATAATTAAAACCCTGATCTCCCCATCATAAGCAGGCCAGTCTAACACGAGAGTGACGCCTTAGACTATTTGGCCAATGTTGTTACTATTACATGTATTATTATATCATTAATATCATCAGTAACTTGATGATATTTAATTCTGAGATTGACTTGTTTCTTTATCTCAATATACCTATAACAGTTTCTAAAAGTATTTGAGATCGAGGTTCGAATCTCGGTCGGGTGATTTTACAAAATGACGTGATTATTACTCCAATATCAACCTTTAGTTTAATGTTCTTCGCTTGTTGATATCAACAGTTGTTGAATATTTGCCATGGGCGTAGCAGCAATAGTTGAGGAACTTTTTAAATGAAGAGAAAAAGTTGTCATTAAATTCCAGGAGACCCTCGATAGATATTATAAATCTATAGTATTAAACTAAACGTATGTTCTGAAGTATTTATTTTGTGCAACACTTTTTTCTGTCTTAAAAACTGAAAGAAATATGGACCTTAGCTCGCTTTTCCTTGAATACCAACTTGAGGGTCGGTATTATGATTACTAGATAAATATTGCTATCGGGAGGTTAAAGTTAGCGACAAGATAAAGGTTATCAGACATTTGAATGTTTTACACATATTATGAACTGAATTTACCTGCCAGATAGCTATCTGAAGGGTAAATATATTTTTATTCAGAACACGCAAGGTTGGTACTGTTTTTACTGGTGCGCGCATGCGTATAAACCCTGCTGCTACCGCTACAACCTAGCGAGTGGCGAGAAAGCTCAATATTTGTTAAATAATGGCGGCTAAACGAGTGGGAGGAAACAGATGGCGTCACGTGGGCGCAGAAGCTAAGATGTCTTGCAAGTTCTAACTTCGGTGTCTGCCAAAAGGTGGGCAATAGTTGGGTAAACGTTAACAAAATTTCATTTATTGTACTCACATTTAAATAATTTGTTCTTATATAACTATAACTTTACAAATAGCTTGTCAGTTTATATAAAAGTGTGCATTAAATGTTCTAGCTTTTTATAGTTAGAATGAACCAAGATATTAACCTAAAAACAAATTCTGAAAGGCAAAACCTAATGAAAAACAACGCGTCACTATGACAACAACAATTTTAACTTTCAGATAAAAGTTGACAGGTATTTAAACTTCCCGAATTAAATGTGATGGATAAATACATTTTATCTGGCAGATAAATGCTATCTGGCGGTCATAAGTCGCACTTTTAACTTATCGGCCAGACTAATATTTATCAAGGAGTCACAAGACCGGCCCTTACTCCACCAAATAACCCACTTGTAAATATTAAGATTAATATTAATATAGCTTATATTAATAAACAGAAAGTATAGTTTGTTTGTCCGTCATGAGAATTACGCGATATCTACCTCACACAGAGGGCATTTTAAAAATAATTAGCCCTTGTGTATGAACTAGAGATGAAGATTTTCTGGGAAATTTTGAATAGGAAAATTTTCCGCATTTGCGGCTTGCGGGGGAGGGTTTAAATTGTGGAGGTGGCGCCAAGAGCCTATTGCACTTCAAAATACAGTGCGTTAATAGAATAGTGGGTTATTGAAGGGGGAGGGGTAGTACTCGTTCAGGTATTTACGCCTATGCACTGATTACGCTAATGTATTAGGGATAAGGAAGGTTGAGTTTACAGGAATTGCACCAGCATTTGTGTGGAGAGTGAGTGGAAAACCATTTGGGGGGGAAAAACCTCATTGCACCCGAATCGAACTCCTATCTCCCTGTCATCGGCAGTCTAGTATATTGCGAGATTAGCGCGTTCGAACTTGCGGCCACTGAAGCAGGTGTTCCTTACTACTACTATCATTAGCACTTATTATTATTATTATTACTGTTATTATTATCATCCATTTAATCAGTTGAAATTAATCAACATGAAATAATAATTACAAATTTTCTGGAAAAAAATATAGGGAAAATTTTTCCGTCTCACATACAGTAGCCCCGTGGCTTCTTTGGTGCTGATTGACAGCTCACAGCTGACAGCGACGGCTTTGAAAAGCTACCAGACCAAATTATGTATCCCTACGCCGAACCATATGATCTGCAAAAACATGTGTTTAGCAGCTGTCACTTCTCGCAGTCAAAATTTAGGTATATATCTAAATGTTGACTGTCAAGAGGTCAGCTGTGAGCTGTCAGTCAGCACCAAAGACGCCATGGTACTACTGTATGTGAAAATATCTATACCGGAAATATCGGTAGGTCCTTTAGCTCTAGCTCATAGAAATTCGTGTATGCTGATATAATCAGTCGATGCAGAAAGTGCAAGTTAAATACCACAAATAAAACAAAAATACTAGGATCGTTCATATTTGTCAGAGGCAGATCAATGGAAGTAACAACTCACTCCAAGACACGGATGGAAGCAGCTGATCTGCGAGATTGCTCACCCTAATTTTCGTTGGACTACCCTTAAATCAATATTAATTTTTGTTCAAAAATAAAGTAGGCCCATCACCTGTTTTTACCACAATCGTTAAATAAAATTTTAAATTTTTAGAAGTCAGCCTTAATTTATTCTGTTAATTCTAGAATTATTTATTTAGCACCTCGTCTTACTATCCGTTCGCGTTGTACGACTGTGTACTATTTTCACTAATATGTTAGCAGTTAGGGATTAGGAAGTATACATTTAGGGAAAACCATCCTCAATATATTAGAACGGGATTGAACCATGATCTCTCCGTCATCAGCAGTCTAGTCTATTGTGTGAGTAGCGCCTTAGACCGTGTGGCCATCGAAGCGGGTCTCTAGTTAAAAATTACGGTTTAGACTCTTAAAGTGTGACCATACAAAATAATAAATAAATGTATTTGAATGAAATTAATCAAATCGAGTAGGCCCCAAGTACAGACACACACAAAATTATAAAAATGTGTTTGAGTTGGGGGGGGGGGGGGGTGGGACAAAAAAAATGTCAAGATTCGTTGGAATCCCAAGGGGATGGAAAACATTTTCATAATTGTAATTGTTTTTNAAGCTTATTATACATGGCTTTGGTCAGAGTTGTTATGACTGCTTGCCATAAGGCTTAAGGGGTTATTACCACAAACAAAACAAAAAAAAACCAGAGTTCCTTCAGTGCCAGATCATATCAACATTCAAAAAACAAAGTAACAGTCTCTAGTTGGCGGGAGTATGGAGGGTATAGTAATCATACGCTCTCCTGCTGGACGGTAAAAAAAAACTACACGTAGTAACTGGTCGTTTTTCTTCTGCGTCAGGTTTGAACAATTTGGGTTTTCGGACCAGGTGTTGATTGTTTCGGAGGATGTGTTAACAAGATAGGGCGCCCTAGCTTTTGTAGGGGGGGGGGGAGACAATGTAAATACTAAACTAGATATATTTTTGGAGAGAGAGAGAGTCTGTCAGACATTTTAAATTTAAGTCGGTAGCGTGTCTGATGGATTTATCCTAGGGTCCCGGGTTCAATTTTCGGCATGGTCGAAAAAATGTATCATTAATGAAATTGGGAGGTTTCCCTTTTCATGGTGATGAATTGACGGCTGGAAGGCTGGGTGTTGTCTGTTCTAAATTTAAGTTAGTCTATAAGTCGTGTGCTGATATACTCATTCGGATTGAAAAAGTGCACTTAAACCTGGAAAACAAGGAATTGTCAGGGAATTTTCTTGGTCAGGGAAAAGTCAGAGAATTTTATTAAATTTCTGGAAATTTACATTTCGTCTATTTTGATTCACAATAGTCAAAATAACACTTTTCTTCCAGTTAATAACCAGCTGGAATCACTTTCACACCATTGTACATGTTGAGCAGACTAATATCACTTCTCAAGGTCAACAAGTTAGTTTTGTGTCTTTCTACCCTTCTGACACGTGTCTTTAGCCAAATTTGAGTCATGATTATTCATATGCGCAAAATTTGATTAGTCCTACATTTTAAGTAGAAGGAGCTAAGAATGGCTCTGTCCCACAACTATTTTAAATAGTTCTTGCTTGAGGCAATCTTTTAATGGCTCAATACAATTTTACTGAAATCTATTTTTAACTTAAAATAGTCAATTTCCCCGGATGCAAAATTTTTTAAATCCCTATATTGAGTGATACAACTTCAGAATGTGTATGCATCTAGAAAAAAACAACATACTATTTAATCTGTGATCTTAAAAAATTATTTTCGTAATATATGTAATATCGATAAATAGTGGTCTGGGAAAAAGTAAATTGGATCTGGAAAACCTGGAAAAGTCAGGGAATTTAAAAATATAATTTGGCTGGACACCCTGTTAAAATACCTAATTTTTTTTGGTATTAGGATGATAGAGCAGGGTTGGTAGACCTTTGGCCATTGCTATTTTAGACTTTAATCTTCCGTGTGCACTGTGACTCTCTCCCAATTACATCGCCCAATTATTTGAAATCCTCCAGCTGCTGACTTACCACCGCCATGTTCTCTTTGTGCTATCCTCATAACCTTGGTATAGTCGAATACCCATAGTGAGACCTTTTCTTAAAGTATTTATTTAACATAAAACGAAGTCGGTGCAGACACAGGTTTATCCCCGGACTAGCCCTCGAGAAGAGCACCCCGCCCTCAAAGAGTGTCGACAAAAGGGCAATCAACTTGCGCAGGGTGGTGCCCCTCTGAGCCCTCTAGTTAGACAGCATTGACACACTTTACCCCCCTCCCCCTCACGTAATCAGAACGAGAACTCAGACGGGGCCCTCTATACTTTGAGAAGAGTACTCTAGTGTGTCTGGTCACAGGGAATATATGACAAACCTGCTATATTTAGGAGTTTGATACAATCTTTCAGCAAGAAGAGGATGTTACCGACTAATAAACAGAACTTTGAGAGCCCGAATTAAGGCCAAATTGAGGTGCTGTGACAGAAGGCAAAGCGGAAGAGAGAAAAAGGACCACGAATGCAACTGTTAGATTACCTCAAATAAAGAAAGAAGATAAACTATTAAGATGTAAAGAAAAGAAAGCGGTATAATAGGGCATTCTAGAGCAGTTGTATTTAACCGTTTTGGTTGGCGTACCCCCAGATATAATTTCTCCTCAACTTCGTACCCCCAAAGATGTTGTTGCATAATGCACGTTATACATATCCTTTAATCTACATATTAAATAAATTATATCCAAAACAATGTATTAAATAATAAGTTTTAGATTAGATTTTTTTAAAATAATGTGCCCGTTAAGGTGTCTTCGCGTACCCCAGGTTTAATATCACTGTGCTACATGACTCAATTTGGACAAGGTAACGGATCTGTCGAAAGACAGAACACATAATAAGAATATGGTGCAAAGGCGAACTGATCAACTAATCGCGCTAATTCTAACACTTACTTACACTACATCAACCTCGGTGGTCTTGGGGTAAAGTGTTCGTGGGTTCAAACCCAGCTAAATTATTATTATTATTATTATTATTATCACCGCGTCTTACTACCCGTTCGGGTTATACGCACTTACGCTAATGTGTAATGGTATGGATCCGAACCACGGTGGAGGCCTGGCATTCCCCACATTCACAAGATGTCTTGTCAGAGGTGAAGGAAGCGTTTGGTAATCAGATACATCTGTGCCGGGACCGAGGATTGAACCCCGGACCCCCAGCACAGAAGTCTGACACCTTACCCCTAGCTCGCCAGGTCACCAAACCCAGCTCAAGTTGAGAGTGATAAATATCTATTTCACAGTTGCCCTCAGAGGGGAAGTGAAGCCGTCGGTTCTTTGACGATTGTGGCTTGTAACAGAACCCTGGCAGTTTTGTGGGAATACCTTTCCCGGAAAAATTTACGGGCCCGTGTCGCGCTCGCTCATAGCAAATCAGTACAGGAGGCAACGGGGAACTATCACACTCGCTGAACTTCCTTAGTACATGGGATTTCTACCAGATGGCGCGGGCAGCACTAATTATCCGAAGGGATGAGTTTATGTCTAACTACTGATGGATAGAATTTACACCAAACCAACCCTCGGGTTGTTGAAGAAGGTTGACAGTAGGGACTATCATCTGTTATTTGCAATAAAGAACCTTCTGCCATCTGTCACTCACCCATACTCCTACCGTGGATGAGCTATATTTCTTCATCAAGTGCAAAACTTCATTTTTCCGTTCCTCTCCACTCTAATCTAACTTGTCTCGAAGAATGAGAACTCCCTCTGATAAACCTGAAAAACACGGGGAATTTTAGATAGTGGCGACCCTGAGTCCTGTATTTCAACTTTAGTACCGGTACTGGTTATCTGATCATGTGGAACAGGATTAGAAGGAAGGTGGTTTGATATAAACTGCACCAGTATTTGCACCAAGTAGGGTAGAACTAAAGGCTGTCAGGTCAAAGTCGAGCGTACTATCCGAGATAGCTCTGGATCCTTTATTTACAATGTGATAAGCCTTGGTATCCGCTTCGGTGACCGCACGGTCTAAGGCGCAATAGGCTGGACTACCGGTGACAGGTAGATCGTGGTTCGAATTCGGGATGAGTGTATGTGTTGGTTTTTCTTTTCCTAGACAGTTTTCAACCATTATTATTATTAGCACCGCGTCTTACTACCCGTTCGGGTTATACGCACTTACGCTAATGTGTAACGGTAGGGTGATTGTGAGATGAAATGGAGGACCTACAGTTTAACGTGGGATCCGAACCACGGTGGAGGCCTGGCATTCCCCACATTCACAAGATGTCTTGTCAGAGGTGAAGGAAGGGTTTGGTAATCAGATAAATCTGTGCCGGGACC
>CABFVX010002896.1:0-13177 GCA_902151425.1 Timema shepardi | reverse complement strand
CAGTTCACCCGAACGAGATTCGAACCTCGATCTCACCGTCCTCAGTGGTCGAGCTCAACACGACAAGCGCGTTAGCCAACTACGCCTCCGAGGCGGGTAGTAATTAATACATAATGCGGATAACTTGACGCGATGCTGGGGGAAAAAATGTCTTTTAGGGTTACTTTTTTCTTCACTAATCCGGATTATCGCTGAATCCGTGCGATATCTCTCCCCAATTAATCTGGAATAGCGAGAACTTACCTTGTATTGGTAATCGTAAGCTAGTGTTGCAAAGCATCATGGGCCGACATACGCGCCACTCAAGCAGTCCGCTCTCAATTCCCGATGAACGTGTGAACCGTGCTTTGTATGGTCCGCGGATCACACTAATACGCTCCCTCCCCCTCCCCTCTCTTTATAGTTCGCTCCTTTTTTTATTGTTATTATTTTCCTTTACACTCTTTTTGTGTCCACGGAACTTTTCTTGTCGTCTTTTTTTTCCCCCGGTAGTTTTGAGAAGGCGAGCATTCACACTTGGGGACGACAGATTTGTACAGGGAGAATAAAGGAAGTTGACGCTTGGGGCAGAACAAACGAAGAGGGTGGTGGTGGGGAGGGGGGGGGGTGCAGGTGATAAAAACCAACTAACGCACATTATTAGTGTCCTTTAATAACCGGCCCCTGCCGTTATCCACGAACAGTTGAGTCAAGAGTGCTTCTGAAAAACTTTGGATCGCTTCCGGGGTTGTTGGTTTTTTTTAAGAAGGGGGGAGGGGTGTTGTCGTAACTTGCGTCGAAACAGAGGAATGAGCTACTTACCTGTGAAGATGTGTGAGCCGGAAAATTTTCCGTTAATCTGTTATAACTCTAATTTTTTTTCCTCGTAAAAAAATCCAGCAAATTAAATGAGTTGCATTAAAGAAATGTCAGCGATTCTAGTGGCTTATTTCCCACACTCACGTATTGACTACAGTAGTGATTCGTGGCTGAATCTGTCACTAACGCCGGGTTTTCTTTAGACCATCATCAATACGATAGCTAAACTGATATTAAAGGTTGTCATAGAGTATTTCCAAGTATCGGAGAGCTTTGAAATATGGCGTTGGTGGACAGACAAGGTGACAAATGAAGGCCTAAAAAGAATTGGTGAGAAGAGAACCATTGTGGATGTGATTCTTCGCCCCAAAGCAGACTGGATCGGGCACATCCTTAGGAGGAACTGTCTTCTGCACGGCGTCATAGAAGGAAAGGTTGAGGGAAAGAGGAGCTTAAGAAGGAGGATTCAAATATTGGATGACTTGAAGGAAAGAACAACATTCTGGGATCTGAAGGAGACAGAGGACAGGGTGCATTGGAGGTCTAAGTTCACTGACAAAAGGATCGTACCTGTCGTAAGACAGAAAATCACTATGAATATTTTCCTCACCCACTCACCCCCGATACATTATTTTATTTATTTATGTATATATGTAATAGGCTCTAGCTTCCACGCTCACCGACCTAGCACCCTCACCTACTTATTATGTCACGAGCTGCCACTGTGAACAATTTCTATCTCTACATGTGTTGAGGGATTCACTAAGAGTGCTGGTCCCAAGCGCTAATAACCCTCCCCACACCCGCTCTTCTGAAAGTATAATGATAGAGCTAAGGGAGCGGTTCGTACACCCAACCATTTGGCTGCATTGGGGGCTTTCCCCCGCTACTGTAACTAACCCCCCCATGACATATAGCTATAGACCAATTTACAGGGAAGCATTTAAAAAAGTGAGAGAAGTGGTAAGACTCGTTCGTATCTCATAGGTGGGCTGACGGTGGGCTGACATTGAGGTTCGGGGTCAAAATCCCTGACGGGTTACACTATGTCTGTTAAGTCCACATCTCCATCATCCATGCTAATGCTGTTTAATTTCCTCTAAACTGCTCTATTCATCCGTATCCTTTAAATCAAAGGTGGGCAACATTTTTTTTCAATGTAGCCCCAGGTGTGGAGAACGAACAGTTAAATTCGCCACAACGTGTAAAGAGTGAGAGATTAGGTTGCTCATTAAACTTTTAAAACGACACAAAACTGTTTGAGAAAGTTTATTCAAAACAGGCAGACTTTGACAGCAAGCTACAACATCCTCGGAGACAAGAGACGAAACGAAGTGTTGGCAAAGGGAGTGGGTTGGAGTATTGGACGGCAGTGATGTGTCAATTACTTATTCAGACAGCGGAGTGCTTTCATTGAGATACGAGAAATAACAAATTACAACAACCATACGCCGCCAGGGAAAAGTTTATTTTACTCTTAGAGCTGGCAAACTCTTAATTCGCCACTTGTGACTATTGTCGACAGGATTGCCCACCCCAGTTTTAGATTATTATTATCATTATAACCCGCCTTCGGTGGCGTAGTTGGCTAACGCGCTTGTCGTGTTGAGCTCGACTGCTGAGGAAGGGGAGATCGAGGTTCGAATCTCGGTCGGGTGGACTGGGGGTGGTTTTTCCCTAATGGTTTTCCACTCGTCCTCCACGCAAATGCGGGTTCACTTCCTCTAATTCAACCTTCCCAATTCTTAATCCATTAGAGTAATTAGTACTGAAAGCGTATAACCCGAACGGTTAGTAAGACGCGGTGCTAAATATTAATATTAATTATTATCATCGTCATTATTAGCATCGCGTCTTACTACTCGATCTGTTTATACGCACTTACGCTAATGTGCTAGCTTTAGATTAAATCGCCGATAACTCTGGTGTTGGACGTACAAATACAATACTCATCTTGCGACCACGCCGATAGACTAAGCTGTAATAGTAGGTGCACGATGAACTTGGCTAAACTAGCTAATTTTCTAAAATATTTAAACATAGGATTTAGGAAACATTGCGTTAGCCTAGGGTTTTTTAAAACCGTCACATGGCTGGTTCTCGGCCTGCATTCGTCAAATATTCTCCCCCTGTCCCTACTGGGAAATGTGAGCTGGAATACTGGATGCTGGAATAGGAGATTGTACTATCGTCACCACAGTGACATGAACACAGGTACAGTAGCCCCATGGCTTCTTAGGTGCTAAGTTGACAGCTGCTAAACATATGTTTTTGCAGATCATATGGTTCGGCGTAGGGATACATAATTTGGTCTGGTAGCTTTTCAAAGCCGTCAACTTTCAGCTGTGAGCTGTCAGTCAGCACCAAAGAAGTCATGGGGCTACTGTATTTAATGCGCGTGCAGACAACGAACCTAATAGACGAATGTTTTCTATAGTTGGCCTAAAAGTTTACTTATTACATACACACGGTTATATTCCATGCCAGGCCTAAAAGTGTATTTATTTCATTACAGACACTTTTATAGATCTATGTATTCTATGGTGGCACGAAAAGTATTGATTGCATGTATAGACAACGAGTGTGTTGTACGTAGTTAATTAAAACAGCTACACTGCTGATCATCTTGCCAATCACTGCCATCCTCCTACAAGCCGCCACATAACCTCTGTACACCTGTTCTCGGTACGAATGATTGTCTGAAAGGTATTTATTTTCCTATAAAATTCAACTATGTACAGTAGCCCCACGGCTTCTTTGGTGCTGACTGACAGCTCACAGCTGACTTCTAACAGTCAACATTTAGGTATATACAGTAGCCTCATGGCTTCTTTGGTGCTGACTGACAGCTCACAGCTGACTTCTGACAGGCAACATTTAGGTATATACAGTAGCCTCATGGCTTCTTTGGTGCTGACTGACAGCTCACAGCTGACTTCTGACAGGCAACAGTTAAGTATATACCTAAATTTTGACTGTCAGAAGTGACAGCTGCTAAACACATGTTTTTGCAGATCATTATGGTTCGGCGTAGGGATACATAATTTGGTCTGGTAGCTTTTCAAAGCCGTCAGCTGTCAGCTGTGAGCTGTCAGTCAGCACCAAAGAAGCCATGGGGCTACTGTAGTATAATTCTGGCAGGGAAAAAGGTCTTTCAGACCACCCTTCCTGCCATGAACAAGGTTAATGTATCCAAACCATTGTATGTCGTGGAGGAAAGAATGTAAAATCACTCCTCATTACACGTCAACGGGATATGAAACCCAGGCCTTCCCACGGGCAATTCACCTTATTGCGAGCCTGATTCCCCACACCGCTGGATCACTGGTGTGCGGGGGGTGTGCATCAAGGAATGGCGACATAACTTGCTGTATGCACAAACACCTTCAGAATCACGTAAGTCTAAGAATAGTAAATAGCCAGGGTAAAAAAAATGGGGGGAGGGGGGGGACTGCTAACCCAGGAGAAATTGCAACACAAACACTTTCTTAAGATTTGTTGTTATAAATATGTTTAATACAATAAATTAAAAGTCCGATGAATTTCCATGACAGTAAAATTTTGAAAATAATAAATTTTCAAAATGGTCACCATAAATGCCATATTTTAACGTTTAAATAATTTTTTGGAAACACAAGTGTGGCGGCACATGTTTTTATACTATCGCCTATCAGAATCTGTTTTTAGGCTAAAATCTTGGTTCATTCTAACTATATTTAACTCACACTTTTATATAAACTGACAAGTTATTTGTAGGGTTATAGTTATTATAAGAACAAATGATCAAAATGTGAGTACAATACGCATGCGCGCACCAGTAAAAACAATACTGGTTAAAATAATACAGGTCAAAGTGGGCAATAGTAAAATATCAATATATTAATAATTTTATTTATGAGTAATGACTATACACTTTGTATATATTATATTTTTAATTTTTATTTTAGATGCCCCTGAGCTGGTTTATATGATTAATAGGTAGTAAGTCGTATAACTTCAAATAATATGTACAACCCAATGGTTTTCAACCTTGGAGTCGCGGCGTGTTTAGGGTGGGGTCGCAATGTTTTTTGAGGTGTTAGCTTTATAGTTAATGTTTAAGTAGTTATAACGATTATAGGGAAGTTCAGAATTAAAATAGAAATGTGAGCAGTTAAAAAACTGTTAAGTTACTGCTTAGGTTTATTTTAGTTATCCAGCTCTGGCACTAAGCTTTCTTCTGTTTGGTTGAATGGCACTGCTAGCTCAACTTCCGAAATAATAACTAGGCTCATTGATTCTCTTTTGTGATCTTTTAGTCCCTTTCATATAACCATTAGTTAAGAAATTTAAGATAATTAAAACAAGTATCGGTGAGCAAGCGGGTTTAGCATTACGCTTCTTTGGTTTGATTTGTTGGTGATGGGGAGGTCAGAATTCTAATCCCAACAGAATGTACTAGGGGTGATTTTTCTAAATTATTTTCTCATCACCTTCTAGGGAAATAAAGGTACATTTCCTTTCTTAGTCCTGCCTTACCTCGCTAGTGTAGTTAAATGTGGATACGCCAGACGGGTAAAACGTAGTGAAAAGCTCAATCTATAAACTAGGATTTGAACGCTCGGAGATTTTTGGATAACTATGGTTACCATTTTTAAATACTTCAATAGGCCTAAATTTTATTAAAGTTTCAATAAACTAATATTTTAATATTGTAACCCAATTATGAAAGGCCAGCTTTGAGAAGCGTAACGACAATCCTTTTATTACGTTTGAAGCGTGAAAGATGACCAAAATCGTTTAGTTATATTAAATTAAAACTCTCGCACCAAATGTTGAACGAAAATTAAAAAATCCACACCATTATTGTGATATTTTAATAACCGCAATCGAATGGGGATGGAAAAAGTAGAGATTTTAAGAAAATGCAATCAGGGAGATTATAAAATCATTTAGGAAATAACGCCTAAGTAGGGGCCCCACCCAACACTTAGCCCCGTGTTCTCCGGCCCTGACAAGTCAGACTAAGATAAGCCTGATATTTACTCAACTTGCCCACTGATCTGGTAATTTTATTTTCAAATATGACAAAAGTCTAAGGTGGGCGTACTTAAATAAAAGCAAAATTACTAACATCTACCACACCAAATTTACTACCAAAAGCTAAAATTGAACAAAATACTTTTAAGTTATAAACAAATAGTCCATATTAATTTCTTAGAAATTTTAGTTCATAATCAAATGAGTTAATTAAATAGAACATGTTATTATTTTTGTATCTTAATGTCTAAATATATCTAATTTAACTAGTTTAGCCATGGTACAGCTATTTTTCAAAATGTATGAAAAATCCTAGGTAAATCTAAAAAAATACACATACAATTTAGTGCAAAGATAATTATTAATAGGCAGACTCAAGAAGAACCCACACACTTCCAAACAAATTTAATTTTTATAATTCTAACTAAGAATTAATCTATAAAATATTTACTTTAATTAAACTTACCAAAATCAGGAATGTCTGATAGATAATAAAATCGCTTGTATTTGTATCATGTTATATACTGTTATGTTAATTCAGTAACAAATTCAGAATCTAAATTTGGATTATAGGGGACACTAAATAAAATATTGGTTATAAGGTGAGCCTCTGGAGGCTAGGAGGGCTTTCTTCCTGAAACACTTTAGCATTAAATGCCTCTATAAGCTGAGAAAGACCATACCTATCGTAGTTGGATATGATAGGATCATTACAAAGTTAGTTGAAACTTGAACTTTTTATATTGTGATCGGGAGTGGAACTGTAAATAAGCGTTTTTTTTTTACATTTTTGTATTTTAGCTATGGTATAAAAAAGGAGCACTCACCATACCAGTGAAACTGTAAAGTATCATGGAGATAATAATTTATAAATATATATTAATTTAACAATTACAATAAACCAGCTCGCAGTGATACATTATGTTACCCTCACTTAGGGTGAGGCCCATTAAAGAAGTGATAATCCCATTTAATCAGCTGCCAGTGACGGAAGATTTGAGATGAATCAGATCCGTGTGCACTAGGGATGGCTTTTCCATGACGGTCTTCCATCTTCTCCAAGCAAGAGTGAATACATTTCCGAGAGGCCTTTTAAGTTTTGAAGCACATTTGTATCTTCCTCTACTACAGTAGCCCCATGGCTTCTTTGGTGCTGAATGACAGCTCACAGCTGACTTCTGTCAGTCAACATTTTAGGTATATACCTACATTTTGACTGTCAGAAGTGACAGCTGCTAAACACATGTTTTTGCAGATCATAGGGTTCGGCGTAGGGATATATAATCTGTTCTGGTAACTTTTCAAGGCCGTTATCTGTCAGCTGGAGCTGTCACTCAGCACCAAAGAAGCCATGGAGCTACTGTAGTTTGTTTTTCTCCAAACTAGAATTCATCCTTTACCAGACACATTACCTAAAAAATAGATGGTAGTCTATTGGTATTGGCGCTGTTTGGTGTGGTGGCTTAATGATCCTAGTCGTGCTGTTTGGCTTGGGGGTGTGGGGGGGGGGGTGAAGGACAGGACGTAATTAATGGGTGACATTGTTAGCACCTCTTCCTCGCCTTTGCAACTCTCCTTTTGGGACAGGTTTACTATCTTTTAACAATGGTGATGGTTCATTTACAACGTTGCCAGTTCCTCTAAGACTACTCTCTACTTGAGAACCTAAGTCTAATAAAGAATGGTTTCGTGGCGCGAAAAACACGAGTCCAAAATTGAAAGTACGTTTGTCAGCGCTCCTCTGCGGGGAGTCAACAGAACTACAGTTTCTATTATTCTAAACTGGACTGAGTCTTGCCCTATCCTTCGTTCTCTCTTTTGTTATAGCTTTCTCTATGGTAGAAGGAAGTGAAAACAATTTAATGGCTCTGACTTACATCGCAGGATATACTCCAAATAGTGTAGGTCGTCAACTAAAATGTGAAACACGTAAACGTATTTTATTTTTTGACAAGTCTTTGGAAATAGAATCTTCCAGTTCAGCGAGCATTTATTTAAAAATAATAGATAGGGGGGAGGTTTTTTTAAAATGGCCAACAGATTTTATTCTAACCATTACATTAAACGCGTTCAAGCTCATCCAATGTTTTATATCCGATAAATTTGAAAAAGATTTTATTCCAACCAAAAAGTAAAATAAATCTAGTTTAAAACTTAGCCAAAGAACAATGCAATTTAAAACAATTTAAATGGTCATCTTAATGATTGTGAGTGTGAGTTTCTGTTGATTCTATTACTAAAAAGATTATTAGAGTTCTTTCAAATATTTTTCCAAGCAATTATTCCAAATTAAAAAATTAGAAAGCTTCAAACCTACGCATATTTTTAAAACATTCCAAAACAATGAGCTTGGAAGTTTGTATCACGGTAAGATATTCATTATAAACGTTGCCTATTAAAGAATGGATATATATATATATATTTGGGGCTATGATTGTAATTAAGCCATAGAATAGGACGTTTGAGAATGTAAGAGGTACTTTTCCTAGCGTTTGTCCAACGTCTCGTCAGCCCTTTACTGTGACGTCACGAAAACATCCAGGCCTGTAGTATCTTGGAGGCATCTTTTCTAGGCTGGTTTTTACGGGGCAGAGGGGTTGGGGTTCGAATACTAGCGGGTCTACCGGCCCCCTTCCCGCCCTCTAAGTTGTGTCTTTTTCTCTAATCACGCAAATATGGGTACATTTATTCTAAATTCTATATTTCTCAGCCGTACCTCATTAACGTATTTAAAATGTTTGTGGTTTGAAGCGTTGGAAAAAAACTATACTCCATTCACGGTAGGAATTACTCTCTGGAAGGTCTTTTATCCTACCAACATCCTACCATATAATATATTTCTGGTAGTGAAAAAGGCCTTTCAGAAAACAATTCCTACGGTGAACGGACTTTATCTTTGCTGCTTCCGCTGTTGACGTGCTAATTGTTTCTTCTCTTTGTCGATTCCCCCTCAGAGCCTGCCTTGTTAGAAGTAGGCAACTAGCCCCACACTGCTGTATGCCACGTTGCGTGTACGTGTGTGTTCAGGGGATATCTACCTAGCGTGACTGACTATACGTGTATTTAACACTAATGGGTAAAGGAGATGAAAAGGTAGTGTTTAAGAGGAAATGTGCATGCATTTGCTTAGAAGTTCAGTATGAAACCATTTAGGAAAAATACCGTCTTATTACACCCCACCTGGATTCGACCCTGACCTCAAAAGAGTCACCCGTAAACCAAACAAGGGAGAATGGAAAATCCCTAAAGGCGAAAACACCCTCAGTACACCCGACCGGGATTCAAACCCTGATCTCTCCGCCATCAGCAGTTCAATATTTGGGAGATTGTGATTCTTTATACCATTCTTCCACCGAAGGGGTTTTCTACTCTCCCTCCACGCAAATGCGGGTTCACTTCCTCTAAATTCAACCTTCCCAATTCCTAATCCATTAGCGTAATTAGTACTTAAAGCGTATAACCCGAACGGGTAGTAAGACGCGGTGCTAAATATTATATTAAATTTAAGAGCGTGCATCACACGCCAATCAACTCTGTGATACAGTCGGTTAGAAATCGTAAGTTTACACGAACACTACTGCACGTGGACCATTTCTGATTAAATATTATTGGAGATAAAGAGTCAATAGAAGTTCTTAATACTGAACATTGCTGAAATATTAAATGGTATTTGAATAAAAACTGCATTTAAAAGGCCGTTTTTTTTTTACTATTTTAGAATGGCTTCACAGATAACCTCTGTGAACAAATCTTCATTTTGTCATAAAAGAAACATACTACAGTTATTAACAAGAAACTTTGTCACTTTGTCCCCCATCGTCACCGCGGAAAGTTTCGAGTAATCATTCAAATACGAATGCACTGCACACATTTCTGGCATATTTTGGTCTCTTCTTTTCCCTTTTACTCCCATACCTCGCACGAGCGGATTGGGTCCTGTTATAATGAACGCTCTTAAACCGGGCCATTGTGTAATCCATCTCAAGTCAATTTCTTATTTATCAGTTTTTAGATTTCTAAAATGGCTTCAAGCCAGAATATTATAGTTTTTTAATTTTATTTTTTAAAGTCCGTCTTTTTTCCAGGAATATTTTTGTTGCGAGTAATGTGTGATGATTATTCTCAGAAACTGTTAACGACTGTCTCTCGTCAGAAGTTCAACGTTTACAGCTTACAGACCCGCTACACCATCACATCCGGTGGGCTCTTGACGAGGCTGGGTTTGAATTGAAACCTCCATTGTCACGTGCTTTTTAGCGTGAACATCACTTCTGATACAACCCAAATGGTGCTCTCGTCAGTAAACCACCCTTAATTTTAGGGTTGGATATCTAATTATAAGAATTCCTCACCCGCTTCGGTGGTTACACAGTCTAAGGCGCTACTCTCGCAGTAGACAAGACTGCCGATGAAGGGGAGCTCGAGGTTCAAATCTCGGTCGGGTGTACTGAGTTTTTTTGCTATAAATGGTTTTCCACTCTCCCTCCACACAAATGTGGTTACACTTCCTATAAATATAACCTACCTAATCTCTAGTGTAATTAATACATAAGAATATAAACTAAACGGGTAGTAAGACGCGATGCTAATAAATATTCTCCGGGTGAGTCTTACTAAAATCCTACATCAAGTTTAGCCCTGCGTATAATCCGAACGGGTAGTAAGACGCGGTGCTAATAATAATAATAATAATAATAATAATAATAATAATAAGTTTAGCCTGATTGGTGAAATGGTTTCGACTCTAGGCCTAGATACAGACAGACAGACGGCAACACGTAAACAACTCTTTTGGTTTCAAAAGGTCATGAAACATCGATCGACATTTTTATCAGAATTTCAAGTTAATTTTTTTTGACAATTACTTCTCTCCCAGAGGAGTGCGAGAAAGTATAAATGCCCCGGGATATGAACATATTACATATAAAGATCAAGTTTGAAAAAAACAAACATTAAACCCATTTGGCTGTATCCCAGGGACAGTTGAGAGAGTTAATTATAAGACCCACTTTTATGGGTTCGGGCACTCGTACCCTACAATTAATTTCACAATACAGTCAAAAAACTTTTCACTATTAAAATACGTTTTGTTTACGCGTTTCACCACACGTTTGGGTTGTACATATATATGTAATAATGATTAAAATGTGTTAGGGATTAGGAAGGTTTAGTTCAGAAGGTGTCGCACATTTGAGGGGAGGGAGGGTGGTAAACCACAAAGTAAAACACATCCTTGGTACACCAGACTGGGAGTCAAACCCTGGTCTCCCCATAATAATCGGTGGTCCAATCTATTGTGAGAGTTACGCCTTAGCCCACGTGACCACTGAAGTGGGTTAGTAAAAAAATATAATATATATGTGTATGTTTAGTTGTTCATCGTTGATCAATCTCAAATCCGACACATTAGCGTTGTCGGTAGCGTGTCTTATCTACTGAGCTAAGGATCCCGGGTTTGATTCCCGGTATGGCTGAAAAATTTAGCATTGGTAAAATGTGGGTTTACCTTTTCACATTGATGAATTAACGGCCTGGGACTGGATGTTGTGCCTGCCCTCGTCTTAAGTAAGATTATAAAGCATATGAACCTACGACAGGCCTAGCAAGCCGGTAGTGGAAAATAAATGGACCCAGACCACGGACAGGTTTTATGGAGACAGGTCTAACGATTTTAGACTATTATCCTCACCCGTGAGCGGCTGGACAAGGGCGCCAGTCTCGTCCTGTCTGCTTCGCCGGTGACGAAGGAGGTTTGGGTCCAGGCTGAGTATATATATTTTAAACTAACTTTGTTTCCCACTCCTCCTCACCAAGCAAATGTGGCTACTCCTCCAAAACTCTACTCTCCCTATCCCTACCTCCTTAGAGAAAATATTCATATTCCTGACGAGTAGTAAGACGCAAAGAATGTTGAATATAAACCTATCACTTCCATTCTCGCAGTGTAGGCTTTTATCTTTTGAAGATTGCTCACAATTCTTATAATAAACGGTTTCGTAATTTCACTTTAATTGGACATCAACATTCTATCTCATTTATCGATTTAAAAATAATGGCTCAACTATTATATAACATTATAGAATGTTTTTATCTTGGTATTTGCTTGCACAAAAATCAATGACTGGCCAGCAAAGGGGACAGTGGACGTTTTAGTTTCAATATAAAAAAAACCCACCTCAAGTAACAAGATTGGCTGGCTGAAACACGTGGTACTCTTCACTTAACGTTAACGCAACGCTAAGTTCTTCCCTGGACAGCTCTTATGTTAATCGCTATCGTGAGGGCTTTCATTTAAAAATACAAGGCGAACCTCTACGTTACGTGAGCGTTAAGTGAACGATACAGGAACGTTAAGTTGATCATGACCCCGGCATAAAGTCAATTTAGCAATTCTGATCTGTGACGTAAAGAGCCCTTTACGAGTCGATGGAGTGCAGAGGTGTGACATTCGAGTGTGTGAGAAGATATAGTAACCTCATGGCTTTTTTGGTGCTGACTGACAGCTCACAGCTGATAGCTAAAAGCTTTGAAAAGCTACCAGACCAAATTATGTATCCCTACGCCGAACCATATGATCTTCAAAAATATGTGTTTAGCAGATGTCACTTCTGACGGTCAAAATTTAGGTATATACCTAAATGTTGACTGTCAGATGTCAGCTGTGAGTTGTCAGTCAGCACCAAATAAGCCATGGGGCTACTGTAACTTGAAATGCTGTTAACCATTTTATTGTAACTCGTATGGTAATGTTTCTGGTGTTAACGTCTTCGGGGAAAATTAAGGTTGGGATGTAGGGGACGTGAGGAAAATTCAGTGTGTTTTTGCTGTTTAACATTATAAAAACTTTGATTTCTTACCAAAATAAATCAAATATTGCTCCATTACAATCATAGAGTTCAAATTTCTTCACACGGTGACCTCAACGGTTGTTCAAAATCTGTCGAGGATGTCCTGGAATTTAATGAAAACTTTTTCTCTTCATTTACAAAATTTCTCATCTAATGCCGCTATACTCATGACAGATATTTAACAACTATTGATATCACCACGCGAAGAAAATTATACTCTGTATTTCTACCGGATCAATATTTGATTTATTTTGACAAAAAAAAGTTTCTTTTCTCACGTTTTCTACATCCCCACCTTAAAACTGAAATGGATCCAGAGCGTGCTATATATTCTTCCCACGCTTTCAAACATAACCTACAAATCGTCCCACCTATTCTAAAATAACCAGTTGTCCGGTAATCAGCCATCTTGTCTGAGGTAGGAGTCCTCCAGGTTTCGGTTGACAAAGGAGGGGGCGGGGGTAGCGGACCAACGCTCGACACATTAAATATAATTCCTTATATATATATAT